>JBAMJV010007446.1:0-38922 GCA_037951105.1 Echinarachnius parma
AACGTTTATACCTGTACTACAGTTTACACCGGTGTAGCCTGGAGCACATGTAGTAGCGCCAGTAGTTCCAGTATCGGCAGGCGTAGCGCCAGTAGTTGTAGTATCGGCAGTCGTGGCGCCGTTAGTTGCAATAGCTGCAAGTTGGTTCAGTAGGTAAATAATACATTTTTTAAAAAGATGTTTCCAATGCTGAATTTTCCATCAAAATTTCTAAGGTGCATAATTGAAATGATTAAATGAGAAGCGATTTTTATTGGGCAGAATTGAAATGTAAACAAAAAAACATTTCAGGACGACCAAAGTGTGCAAAAATAAGATCATAGCCTCGTTGCAGAAAGAGTTGTAATATATTGTAAAGTTGCATTGAGTTGCAAGCCAGATCATGTGACCAAATTGATTTGGTTCGATGCATACTTTTTTTCTGAATTGCAATTTATTGCAACTTTGCAATCTATTGCAACTCTTTCTGCAACGGGGCCCAGAAACGACCAAGCTGGTATATAGAGGTCGTTTTTTTTATTGGAACAGTTAAGTTTAATATGCGATCTTACCTCACCTTTTATGTTTATTTGTGTGACCAGGTAGAAATTAACGAGTAAACAGATACATTTAAACAAAATAATCAATCAATCAATATTAAATACATTTTACCCGTAGACCCATTTACATTATTAACAGTTTTAAATTTTGTACATGTGACATGTCCATCCTCTCGGAAAAAAAAATAAACGTTGTAGATATTGTCAAATTTTTGACAAGTTTAACATATTTTCTATGGGTACTAAGTAATAACCACTGCAATACCTGGGCGGAATAAAATTCCCCTATCCAAGACATTGTAACCAGCATGTTTCATCCTTCCCTGAATTAATGATAGACTCTGAACTATACGGTATGAACACTTCATGCAAGATTGGCCAATGGAAAATGGAATAGATGCTCATGTTTAGTAAAACACTCCCCGGTTCTTCCAGGACTATGAAATTCTACTAGTGTGAAATGGTTTAACAGTTTCACTAACATTAAAATCAATTTGATCATCTTTTTACATACTGAAAATCGATCCCAAAATCGATCAACAGTGTCACCAGGTGAAACTGATAAATGATAACTGGCATCTGGAATAGAAACGTAACCATAAGCACACTTTACTGCTTATAATAGACTGCACTCTAATTTATTATACAACATCTTAATCAACGTTTATACCTGTACTACAGTTTACACCGGTGTAGCCTGGAGCACATGTAGTAGCGCCAGTAGTTCCAGTATCGGCAGGCGTAGCGCCGGTAGTTGTAGTATCGGCAGTCGTGGCGCCGTTAGTTGCAATAGCTGCAAGTTGGTTCAGTAGGTAAATAATACATTTTTTTAAAAGATGTTTCCAATGCTGAATTTTCCATCAAAATTTCTAAGGTGCATAATTGAAATGATTAAATGAGAAGCGATTTTTATTGGGCAGAATTGAAATGTAAACAAAAAAACATTTCAGGACGACCAAAGTGTGCAAAAAGAAGATCATGGCCTCGTTGCAGAAAGAGTTGTAATATATTGTAAAGTTGCATTGAGTTGCAAGCCAGATCATGTGACCAAATATTTTAACGATAATAATCTTTTAACTGATGCCCAATTCGGATTTCGTCCGAATTTTTCAACTTGCCTTGCCCTATTGACAATTACAGAAAATATTCGAAAAGACTTGGACGAAGGACGTGCAGCTGGTATAGTTACCCTGGACTTGAAAAAGGCATTTGATTTGATACCACACTCAGTTATCATTCAGAAATTACAAAAATATGGCGTTGATTCTGACAGTTTAACCTGGTTTAAAGACTACCTAACCCTACGGAAACAAGTAACGGTTATAAATGGTAATCTGTCAGAACCTCGTCAAGTGACCTGCGGTGTACCTCAAGGCAGCATTATCGGTCCGCTCTTGTTCATTATTACTATAAATGATATTGCTCAGGTCGTTCGACATTGCAAAGTCTCGCTATACGCAGACGACACATGTCTTTATTTTGCCTCGGCAGGACCTCGTGAACTTGAAAAATGCTTAAATGAAGATTTAAGTGCCATTTCAAATTGGCTTAAATGCAATGGATTGTTATTGAATGAAAAGAAATGCGAATTTATGATTGTTTCTCCCATGCGTAAAAAACACTTGTTTAATATTCAGGTTCGAATTAATAGTTTGCTTATTAAACAAACATATTCATGTAAATACCTGGGTGTTATTTTGAATAATACATTGTCTTGGAATAATCAAGTGGAAAATGTTAAAAGTAAACTTGCATCCGCTTTGTACTGTTTTAAAAGAATAAGGCCATTTATTTCACAGGAGACTGCCCTTTTTTATACAAAGGACTTATCCAACCACACTTAGATTATTGTTCCATTATTTGGAGAAACGCTGGCAAGACATTATTACGTCAGACAAGTGTCATGCAGAAGCGAGCTCTCCGTTCGGTTCTGCTGGTCGATAACCGCTTCAGTAGTCAAGAAGTATACAGACTAACAAATGTTAAACCGGCAGACTTACGATGGAAAAAACATGCTGCCGTGCTTATATTTAAATTGATTCATGAAATGTTACCAAGGTTTTTATGTGATCAAATAATATTTAAAGAAGACTCACACAATCTTCGTAATTCCCGTAGAATTGTGAAGTTATGTAAACCCAAAACTAATTATATGAAGAATGGATGTCTCTACTCAAGTGCTCAGTTGTTTAATAGTTTACCCGAACATGTAAGATTATTGGATAATTTAATAGCTTTTGAAAATGAAATCGATAATATTTTTGCTTAGTTAAGCAAAAACCATTTGTATGTTCGACTGTTGATTTAAGTTTAATTTCACATTTATAATGTTTATTTGCAATTTACAATATATTGATAGTTACCGTTTAATTATTTTATTTGTTTAGCTCTTTTATAGTTTATTGTTTTTGTGTAGTTGTAGTTTTGATTAGATAGTTGTAGTTTTGGTTAGATAGTTTTCGTGTTATTGTATTGTTACTGTTTACATTATTTGTATTACTTTGTATCACGGCCTCTCTGAAAAACAGCCTGTTTGGCTGATCGAGGGCTTTTTACCGTGTTTAAATAAAATAAAACAAACAAACAAACAAACGAAATTGATTTGGTTCGATGCATACTTATTTTCTGAATTGCAATTTATTGCAACTTTGCAATCTATTGCAACTCTTTCTGCAACGGGGCCCAGAAACGACCAAGCTGGTATATAGAGGTCGTTTTTTTTATTGGAACAGTTAAGTTTAATATGCGATCTTACCTCAGCTTTTATGTTTATTTGTGTGACCAGGTTGAAATTAACGAGTAAACAGATACATTTAAACAAAATAATCAATCAATCAATATTAAATACATTTTACCCGTAGACCCATTTACATTATTAACATTTTTAAATGTTGTACATGTGACATGTCCATCTTCTCGGAAAAAACATAAACGTTGTAGATATTGTCAAATTTTTGACAAGTTTAACATATTTTCTATGGGTACTAAGGATTAACCACTGCAATACCTGGGCGGAATAAAATTCCCCTATCCAAGACATTGTAACCAGCATGTTTCATACTTCCCTGAAATTAATGATAGACTCTGAACTATACGGTATGAACACTTCATGCAAGATTGGCCAATGGAAAATGGAATAGATGCTCATGTTTAGTAAAACACTCCCCGGTTCTTCCAGGACTATGAAATTCTACTGGTGTGAAATGGTTTAACAGTTTCACTAAACATTAAAATCAATTTGATCATCTTTTTACATACTGAAAATCGATCCCAAAATCGATCAACAGTGTCACCAGGTGAATCTGATAAATGATAACTGGCATCTGGAATAGAAACGTAACCATAAGCACACTTTACTGCTTATAATAGACTGCACTCTAATTTATTATACAACATCTTAATCAACGTTTATACCTGTACTACAGTTTACACCGGTGTAGCCTGGAGCACATGTAGTAGCGCCAGTAGTTCCAGTATCGGCAGGCGTAGCGCCAGTAGTTGTAGTATCGGCAATAGCTGCAAGTTGATTCAGTAGGTAAATAATACATTTTTTTTTAAAGATGTTTCCAATGCTGAATTTTCCATCAAAATTTCTAAGGTGCATAATTGAAATGATTAAATGATTTATTGGAACGGTTAAGTTTAATATGCGATCTTACCTCAGCTTTTATGTTTATTTACTTTTTTTGTGTTCCAATAAAGACAACCTTTACCAATATGCTTGTACAAAGGATAATTCAGTTTTGGTTTAGAGGACGCTTCAAGGAACAATTTGTTTGTTAAGCACTAGTACATATCAATACCCAATTGGTGTCGGCGACAAATTTTTATTCAATATTTATTTTTAAAAATATTGTAAAAATTCTACACATATTTGAAAATATACCGAAATAGTTTTACACTTGTTTTGATCATTTTGTTCTGTATTGAATAATTATTTTAAACAAACATTACATTCGCATTTTCAAAAACAAAAGATTGGAATTCTCAGGTGTCTGGAGGGCGCTGCCTTGCTTTTGTCTCTGCTTTTTCGAATGAAAACAGCCCTGTAACCTAATTCATTATATGTTTAATACCATTCAAGCATCATTACAATTTAACTGTTAGTTTTCAATGATGACTAACAAGTTTTATTTGACTAAAAGTGGACTATCCCTTTAAAAATATTATAATAAATGAAAGATGCCAGAAGGAACTTCCTTCTTATAATATGGAGTTTTGATTTGTGTAACGTAAATACCCAGTACCGTTTACATACGCTCATGAGATGTGATGTATAAGATATATTCAAGCTTTTTTGGTGCATCATGCCATCATTATTTTTATCTATTTGTATTGCATCACTGTGAATTTTAAATTGCCACCAACTTGATGTATCACTTGTATATGTGTGGTTTATGGAATGTTTAAAAGAATAAACAATTCAATAATTTAGGGCGTACAATTGAATCACGGACTCGATTCTTGTATTGTGGTACGTATTTTCTACAGTCACCTCTTGAATTCATCAAGATCTGTATTTATTTGTTTATTTCCAATCAAGTTTGTTTGCAACATATCTCAAATAGAGATGAAACAATTGTCATGAAACTTTGCATGAAGACTACGCACAAAGACACTTAAGGTGCGACACGTTTTAAAGAGTTACTGGTAATATCTGTTTAGCGCAGACTAAAGTTGTGCCACTGATGAGAATTCGGACCGATTGGTCCATAATTAGATAATTACAGGTAAACAGTTGTATTTCCGAAGGGCTGATTGATTTTTGTTTTATTGATTGTATTAACCGTTTAAAAAGTCAACAGTAAAGATACGAGTATTAACAGTATGATTTTTTAACCAACCGCTGGATAGCCCGTTTTCAGGTGTGCCAACATGGCACTCCTGTTCTTCGATGGGGTCCATAAGTCACAATAAAACGAAGTTTTGAAAATACAAGACCCTTGATTAGAATATCTTTACAAATAAAATACATCAAATAACTCGATAACTACAAGTTTACCACAGTAAATCACAAACGGATAAGAGTTGTAACAAACAACGGCTACAATGAATGTGAATACATCAAAATATAACAAATTTGTCCAATGCGTCTGAATTCTAAAGGCCCAGTCCCATACTCACGGTTTTCACGGCGACTCACAACGACTCGCAACGATTTACTATAACGAATCGACTCGATTCAGCCACGGTTTAACAACGGATTTGGAAGAATTGTACGGCGACTCAGAACGAATAGTCGTTCTTCGTCGTTGCTCGACGAGTCAGTTCGTCCTTCTTTTGTCTTTAACCATCGCGGTAGAAAATCGTTGCAGACAAAAAAGTTGCGGTCCCATTGTGACGTTTCTACGGCAAATCGCAACAGATTAGCATTCGTGGAGAAAATCGCTGAGGGCGTTGCAAGTCGTTGTAATTCGTCCTACAAACCGTTGCAAATCGCGAAGAACGCCGTGAATCGTGAAAGCACGACGACAGTTTTGAACCGGCTCAAAACTGCCGCCATGCCACAACGATTTTATCATAATCGTTGCTCATCGTTGTTATTCGTTGTGAGTCGTATTCCATCGTCCCTAATGCCCGAGTCACATACATTTGTGAAGCCTTCCAATATAGCCACGTGTCGAAATGTATGTATAATGCAATAGAACGAGGCTATCCGGTGGCAATATTGTTGCTATATCGTGCCTAAACCGTAGCAATACGTGGCAGTTCTTGTTTTCCCCATCACGAAAGGGAAGGCAGAGCAACTGTTGTTACAGATATGCCTCTAACGGGAATGCTTTACGGGAATGTCTGATTGGGACATGTGGTTCTTGTTCGGCGAGGGAGAATAGACGATTGCAGGACGACCTGACTCGATTCGAAGGAAAGTCATCGGTTGCCACATGTTGTGACTTCTAACCGTTCTGAGTCGTGCTGATTTGTTGCAGTTCACCTCGAATCGCCACGACAGTATACGAACCAGAACGGAAAGCGATGATTTGTGCAACGACGCGGTACGAATCAGAACGAATTGCAACGGTATGAAAATGATTCAACACGAATTCGCAACGGCAACTTGTCAAGATTTTGACATAATAGTGTTGGCGCGGCGACTGTTTTCATGGTTTTAAATAATACATGTGGTTTACGGGTACACCATGTGAGATGGGTGGATTGGTAAGCCCTGAAAAGGACTATGGTAGTCCTAGAAAGGACTGTTGGTGTAGTTCTGAAAAGAACTGTTGGCAGTGGCGTAGCTACGGGGGGGGGGGGCACGGGGGGGCACGTGCCCCCCCAATCGCTTGGCAAAAAAAAAAAAAGAAAAAAGAAAAAAAAAATACGACCCAACATGAAGCCAAATGTGTCTACAATGTATATCATTCATTATTATCACGTTTTATTTAATGTGTGATAATAATCATTATCAACGATAATAACCAAGAACATAACAGTCGTTCCCTAGTACTAGCAATAGCGCACCTATATCAGTTTGAAGAATCCTTCCAATATAGCGCCTTATGCAAATTTTCAGTCCCGTGCGCGAGGATCGACGCTCACCGACATAGAGCGCGTATAGGCCTAACAAACTTCCTAGCATGGTAAATCGTTTATCATACCAAGGGCCCTTTTAGGATCTTGAATCTGCCTCCCACTTTTATATATAATTTTGACGCCTTCATGCAGGCTATAAAGGCGCATAGCTGCACTACGTAGTCCTAAATGTCTAGGTAAAGACAAACTTCTTTTACTAATTTCTTCACTCCAAATGCACCCGTTCCATTAATTCATGATGCATAATCTAGGCATATTGTTGATGATCATGATTGAAGGAGCACCAGTCATCTTCTCCAGAGTCGATATCTGCATCAGTTGAGCATAGGCCTACTGAAACTAATTCAAGGGACCCGAGCATAGCTGTTTTTTTTTTTTTTGAAAAGGACTGTAAATCTTAATTTTTGCCGCGCGCTTCGCGCGCATATTCTGAAATACTGATATATACGAAATTTATTAGACCCTCATCTATCATGTCTATAGCACACTATCATCGGAAAATAAAATAATTTGAAATAATATATCTTTTAGTAAATTCGGTCCATATGCGCTGAATGCAAATAAAATTGGAATAATATGTCCCCCACATTAGAAAGAGGAGGAGATTGTCCCCCTATATACTTTATATTACGTGAAATTTCTCTCTTAGGTGTGCACCAAATCGCATAATTTCAGGCCCCAAAATACGAAAGCTCCCTACTGTGGGAGGGGGACACCTTCTCCCACACCCTCCCCCAATCGGTCGCTTCGCTTCCTCGCAATGTCTCCCCTCCACTTTTGCTTAGTTCCATTGGAGCTCAATGCCCTAGACTATATCGATGGCTCTATAGTATACAGGATCACGTGGATCCATCTCACGGGCTTAATCTTTCCTCGCTATTACCGTTTTAAAATACGTAACGAGTAGATTCACTATTATATACCATTTTAACACCCATGATTAAGACGACGATAAAGACAATAATGACCATACTTCTACAGTGATATTTTAAACACCAATTTCAAAAATTTCAAAAAAATTGGGAGGGGGTGAACCCCCTCCCACACCCTCCCCCAAATAAATGTAGACAAGCATACGGCGTGAGAGTATTTGAGTCTGGTGTGTGTGTACACGTAGGTTTGATTGTGTGTGTATACTTTATCATGAGGGAAATGATTTCTTTAATTCAGTATTATCAAATTTCCTTCCAAGGTATGCACCAAATTGCATTATTTCAAGTAAAAATTTGCAAAAGCTCCCTATCGTGGGAGGGGGGACACCCCCCTCCCACACCCTCCCCCCCCCTCGGGCGCTACGCGCCCTCGGGCTTGGTCGCTCCGCTCCCTCGCAGCTGTGCCCCCCCAATCACTCGACCCTCGCTACGCCACTGACTGTTGGTATTCTTTCTAGGAGAGTTCTAAAAAGAACTGTTGGTAGTCCTAGAAAGGACTGTTGATAGTCCTGAAAAAGACTGTTGGTATTCTTTCTAGGAGAGTCCTAAAAAGGACAATTGGTAGTCCTAGAAAGGACTGTTGGGATAGTCCTGAAAAGGACTGTTGGTATTCTTTCTAGGAGAGTCCTAAAAAGGACAGTTGGTAGTCCTAGAAAGGACTGTTGATAGTCCTAGAAAGGACTGTTGGTATT
The DNA here is from genome assembly GCA_037951105.1 of Echinarachnius parma. NCBI lineage: Eukaryota > Metazoa > Echinodermata > Echinoidea > Clypeasteroida > Echinarachniidae > Echinarachnius > Echinarachnius parma. The sequence goes on from JBAMJV010007446.1 coordinate 8,698, forward strand.
GCGAGGAGAGGGTGGATGGTAGGAGGGACTCGACGTTTCGAATAGGTTGACTATCCGTCGTCAGGAGTGACGTTTTAAATAGTTTAAGACGGCGGTTTTGGCCCCGCTTTCACAATTTTCTGCATGAAGTGCAACGGTTTTTTGGAAAGAACTGATACGATGTACAACGATGCAACACGACCGAAGCGATTTTCTCCACGAATGCCAAATCGTTGCGAGTCGCCGTGAAAACCGTGAGTATGGGACTCTGCCTTTAGCTGCATAGAATATATTAATGAAACTTACGTGTGTTTCCTGCGTTTTATAAAATAGTAGCATTAGTGGATTAATTGATTCGCTGAATTACAAACGCATTGGAATTACACTGTTCAATTCAAAATGTGCACTTTAATTAACTCATTTTGTGTCCAAATTCAAAAACAACGAAAATGTTCTTAAAAAAATAATGACACAATTAAAGTTACAACCAATGAAATTGAAGTGCATAATACAGAGGCATTAATCCTGGTTGGGGGGGAGGGGCATGGGGCAGTCGCCCCCCCCCCCCCCCCCCGCATGACAATATTTGGGGGGGAAACATATCGTTTCGCCCCCACCCCCCCCCCCCCCCCCCCCCCCTCAAAAAAATAAAAAATAATAATTAATTTAACAAAATAAAATACAATAATTACGCACGCGCGCATACAATTTCTCACCAATCAGCTCGTATTATTAATCCCCATTGCAAGATTCATTTCGGTTTAGGGAACTCACACTTCCCAACGCACATAAATTAAACAGAGTTATAATTAAACCCTAATCTATAGAACACCAACACAGAAAATAGAATGATCTAAATCAATTTATCTTTCAATTCTGCCGATATGCGCTGAACGCAGATCAAATTGGAATATCATAAACAAGATAATTTAGAAGTCGATAGGCGGAGCTGTTATCTAGTGGTCATGTATATTCTGGTCGAGAAAAGGGATGTTGTTTGTCTTATTTATGTGTCATTTGTTTGAAAACTTAGAATAAGTCATTGCCCAAATCCTTAATCTCCGGAGGCTATATATAACAAAAAATTATACGTCCCCTGTACCCTCTACTGGGGCCCTATCGCCCTGTCGGCCCCGGCTCCCCATTAATATGGCACACCGAAAAGTAACGAAAAGTAATCGCTCGTCAAAACTGCACCATTTTCCTTATAGGAATACACAGCTTGAGAGTTCTAAGTTGCTGAAGCCTAAGTTTCCTGGGAGCAATAAGGGGTCACTGTTTCGCACATGTGTATATATTGTGTATATTAGCAAAACAAAAACATCTTTGTGCTAATATCAACAAGCATTCAGGGCTGATATGCCCTCTAGGCTACAGTTATAAGGGTCTTTGACCACCTATACTCTTTCAATTTTTCCTCGCTGTGCCCTTAAAAAATACGCTACGAATAGATTCACTACTTTTTACAATTTTATCACACATTATAAATGTTCTAAATGTCTGAAATCTAAAAGCTCCATTATGTCCCCCAAATGTGGGTGCCCCTTGACTCAACCAATTCAGGGCTTCGAGCCATCAAAACACTTTTTAATTATTGGCATGCCAGTGTGGGGCTTTTAGCTCTCTCACTGGTGACTCTGGAAAATGTTCATATTTGCCCTCCCCCCCCCCCCCCCTCCCTCCCAATCGCAAACAAACGAATCGACGCCTCTGATATAATACATGTATAATCAATATTCATTCTCACCTGCTGACGGGAAAATGAGCCCGATTGCCAAGACAAACACTAACAATAGATTGGCAGCCATTGTGATGTGAATCAATACCGCCACGTCATCACCTCATGGAAGAATCTGCAAAATTATGTTGATAAAGGTATCCATTAATACAAATCAAATCAAGTTATGTAATAACGAGGGTTGATATATCAGTTACCAATTGTTTAGCATCAAATGGACATGCGATTATTATAATGCGGTAGATAAGCTGGCAAATTTGGCTGAATTGTGCAGTTTATTTTTGTTATATTATCACAATATTGCAAGTACCATTTAACTGTCTAGATTGTCCTGAAACCTGGCAACATTTATTAAATACCAATACCATAGTAATCTATACACTCTACTTCGCAAGGAAAGCTTGTAGGCCTCCGAGAATAACTTGATTATAAGGAAAACATAGGCTACTGTATAATGAAGAAAAAATAAATAAATAAAAACATAAAACAAAGACAGGACAGGACGAGACATACAACACACGATGCTCACCAGTCTGCAGAAAGATTGTGAGGAATGGACATGCAGAGGAAAGAGAAAATTAGAAGGCACGGTATATGAGGGACAGCATTATTTCGCGCTCAAAACCAACGTATAATAAACTGTGTATAATATAAATATACGCAATTAATGATAATTATAACAGTTCAAAGTGGACAAAATGTTCACCACCACTATTGATATCATTCCATAAACCACATAGACCAACAATCAGCAGAAGAATTACTGTTATCAGAGTTTGTAACCCTTACTCCCTTGGCTGCCGGATTATCTTACTTCTCTCATCCATTCATCTTCGCAGTCATCAACAAAGTACAATAACATGGAGAATAGTGTATGTGTACACTGAAACAGACTTCTTTTGGAACATCTCAATTAAGAATCGATATTGAAAAGGGGGTGTTTCTAGCCAATCCGAAAGCATCGCACACAAACAACAGATGTAAATGTTTTCATAAATCTCCGCTTGACTTGATCTGTTGATCGTACAATGGCTGTTTACTGCAGGATGTATATTGAAAAGCTCAGAGACAATGAACGCAGTATAGTCCAGTCAATATAGGGTCTTGACCTCGGCAAAATTGCAACATGGGAATTTTCTTCGGAATTCTGTTCAGGAAACTCCCCTGAACAACATAATAAAAGTCCTAAGAAATCGAAGTTGGGGAAAGTGGTTTAATTTGCATTATAAAGTTAATTAGCTAATTTGAATATTTCAACAAGTCAAACCGCACATTAAACAGGTCAAACCGCACATTTAACAAGTCGAACTGCACATTGAACAAGTCAGAGCACACATTTAGCAAGCCAAACCGCACATGTAACAAGTCAAACCGCACATTTAGCAAGTCAAACCGCACATTAAGCAAGTCAAACCGCACATTTAACAAGTCAAACCGCACAATTAACAAGCCAAACCGCACATTGAACACAGTCAAACTGCACACTGAACAAGTCAAACGTCACATTTAACAGGTCAAACCGCACATTTAACAAGCCGAACCGCACATTAAACAAGTCAAAGCACACATTTAACAAGTCAAACCGCAGAATTAACAAGCCGAACCGCTCATTTAACAAGCCAAACCGCACACTGAACAAGTCAAACCGCACATTTAACAAGTCAAACCGCACATTTAACAAGCCGAACCGCACATTTAACAATGTGAAATTTGAAGTTCAAATCCTCTTTTTTAATACTTTGAAGCAGAATTTTAGTAACAAAAACCTGCACCATTATAGTACAAACTAATCGTTAGAATTCCACCATTCTCGAAAAGTATACGCAATTACAAACGACTAAGTAAAAGCCCTGTTATCAATAATAAAAAAAATTAAAAAAGAGCCGTTACAACTCAAAATGGCGCTCTCTAATAAATTTCACATTGTTAAATGGCGCATTATGCTTAATTATTAAGCATAATACGCCATTTAACAATGTGAAATTTATTTAAATTTCAAGTTCAAATCCTCTTTTTTTATACTTTGAAGCAAAATTTTAGTAACAAAAAACCTGCACCATTATAGTACAAAACTAATCGTTAGAATTCCACCATTCTCGAAAGGTATACGCAATTACAAACGACTAAGTAAAAACCCTGTTATCAATAATTTAAAAAAAGAGCCGTTACAACTCAAAATGGCGCTCTATAAATACTCACTGTTTTTAACCAAAACAAATTGTGCATGTGATGTTTTGTTGAAATAATGATTAGTCTTTTTTTTAATTTTATATAAGGTGCAAATGTGAACAATAGCCCACCAGAGTGTTGTTGTGACTCTAGAGGGCCAATCAAATGGTCCACTGCATCAAACTCAAAAAATAAAATTAAACAAACAAAATATATATTAATACTAAAAAACTACTTTAACAAGAAGTGAACATGCGCACGGCCTTTAAAGGATTGAAGACCAGTGGTTGTTATGTTGCCAACAATATGATCTGGAAGAGAGTTCCATGTTCGAACAGCCGAGTGAATAAAACTTCTATCCAGAGTGTATGTTCGAGCATCAGGAATGGTGAGTGCGTGGTCTGGCAGTGATGTGCTGTACCTAGTCACACGCCGTCTATCCAGAGGAGGAGGAAGCATATCAGCCAGGTCTTGTGGGCAGTTGCTAGTATGCATTTTGTAGAGTGTTGACACTGCAGCAATCTGTCGTCGGTTGGACAGGCTAGGGATGGAGAATAGGTTGCGTGCAGTGGTCTCATCAATTCCTATTATTTTGAGAGCTTTCTTCTGGATGTTGTCAAGTTGGGTGAGAGTGGTTGGTGGGGCGTTAGTCCAGCATAGGCAGGCATACTCCATAATGCTCCTGACTTGTGACTTGTAGACAGTAGATCTGCCTGTAGTGTCGAGCTTGCCGGCAACTCTCCTCAGAACTCCTAGTTTCTGTCCAGCTCTGGTGGCGATAGCTGAGATGTGTTTGGACCATGAGAGCTTGCAGTCAAACGTGACTCCTAGAATATCAAGTTGGTCATTTGAGTCTAGCTGACAGTCCCCGAGATAGATGTTCGGTTTTGATGGAGTTCGTTTTTTTGATATCATCATTGTCTTGCACTTTGCTGGCTCAAAGGTGACCTTCCATTTGTCAGCCCATGCTTTCATCTTGGCAAGATCCTTGTTTAGACTGGCAGCAACAGCGTTGACGTCCTTAGGTGAGTGGATGGGAGCAAACAGCGTTGAGTCATCTGCATATAGGTAGAGTTCGTTCTCGCATATGTCAACAATATCGTCAATGTAAATAGAGAATAGCAAAGGCCCAAGAATGGATCCCTGGGGAACAGAGGCGTTGATTGGCGACGCTTCCGAAGTCTGGCCCGACATGACGACTCTGATTGATCTCCCTGAAAGATAACTGTGTAGCCATGTCAGCAGTTTTCCGCAGACACCCTTTGACCGAAGTTTGGCTAGCAGGCCGTTGTGCCACACCTTGTCAAAGGCTCCCTTGATATCCAGCGCTATGACACACACCTCCTCTCCTTTGTTCAGGGCGTTGTTCCACTTCTGAGACAGTATGGTGAGAAGATCTGCAGTGCTGTGGCCTGGTCTGAAACCAAACTGTCTGTTTGAGATAAGGTCATTCTGGAACATGTATCTTTGTAGCTGCAAGTTTACTGCTGCTTCCATGAGCTTGCTAATGATGCTGAGTAGGGAAATGGGACGATAGTTGGACGGGTCTGCCTTTGAGTCCCTCTTGTGTATTGGTGTCACTGTGGCTGTCTTCCATAGACCTGGGAAAACACCTTGCGAAAAGCAGAGATGGAATAAGCGACTAAGTGGGCTGGCAAGCTCTGCGCTGCACTCTTTAAGAACTCTTGCAGGGATTTGGTCTGGGCCAGTTGCTTTGTCGGGTGCAAGCTGCTTCAACAGTCTATTGATGATCTTCGGCTTGAAGATGACATTGTGGAAGGTGGTTGCTGTGACTTCGTCTAGGTGTGGGGCGGAGGTTTCAGCATCTCGCAGGTGGCATTTCTCAGCAAATGCCTTGCAGAAGACTTTAGCTTTCTCTCCAGCTGTAATATGAGCTGCATTATCGTTAACGATGACGGGAATGTCGCAATAAGCTGCCCTCCCAGCAAGAGTGTTGACTACCCTCCACCACTTTTTACTGCTAAGATTGTTATTAGTTAGATCTTCTTTGAGTTTCGTGTCGTAGTTCCTCTTGGCCTCTTTTTCCGCCGTGTTATACGATTTCCTAGCTTCAGAAAAAGTGTCCTTCATAGAGGCTGTGTCGTTCTTTTTGAGTTTCCGAAAGATCCTGCGTTTCTTTCTTGCAGCCCTTCTGCATTAATTGAACCATGCTTTGTCGCCAGTCTTTTTTGTTACAGATTTGCTAGGGATGTAAATATCCATGGCATCAGTTATGATCTCTGTGATCCTGTTGCATGCCCTCTCTGGGTCGTTCTCCTTGAATGCTTGCGACCAGTCTGTGGAGGCAAAGTGGCCTCTCATTTCCCAGTAGTTGGCGCGGTCATATTGCCATACCTTCCTAGTATAAGGCTTGTCTCTGAAAGTAGGGACGTCTGGCTTTGCTAGTACAGGGTTATGATCAGAAGTGCCCACAGGAGCCAGAGTGGTAGATGAAGCAGGAAGATCGGTCAGGACAAGGTCCAGGATTTGATCCCCTCTTGTTGGTTCTTTTACAAGCTGATCTAATCCAAGGCTGCTAGTAAGCTGTAGCATCCGGCGTCCTGCGGTGTCTGTGTTGTGGCTGCCAAGCCATTCTTCGTGATGGACATTGAAGTCTCCAATGAGCATTACAGATTTTGCTCCAAATTCAGTCATCTTTGGTATAGTGTTAGCATCTAGGTAATCAATGATGTCACAGTTAGCACTTGGTGGTCTGTATACAGCTCCTATGAGTAGTTTCTGCGATTGCAGAGTTACTGAGAGCCACATGAGTTCAAAGTCAGTGGGGTCACGCTGTGGTTCATGGTGTATGGCAACACCTTCCAAACAGTACACTGCAATGCCACCTCCAGATGTATGAGATCTGTCTTTCCGGCAGCACATGGTGTAACCTGGAATTGCGATGCAATCTGCGCCATCTTGAACAGTCGAGTCCAGGAATGTTTCCACTGCAATTACAATGGTTGGCTGCTTCTCCTTGCATAAGTTGGCGAGGTCTCCGATGTTCGATCTTAGGCCGCGGATGTTCACCTCAAGTATTTGTAGTTTGTTGTCTCGTAGTCGATGGGCGGTCTTGGGTCGTTTCCGTTTAGATCCGTCCGTTCGAGGCTTATTTGTTGTGTTTTTAGCAATTGAATGACGGGATACAAGAGCTGCCAACCCCTGTATCCCCAAAGCGCACTTGAGCGGTGCGGTAGAGGTACACACTATACATGACCTGATCTGAAAGCATCAGTTGACTCGTAACAGATCGTGTTCAAGAACCACTTGGTCAAGGATGGGGTGATCAGTGTTTAATTGTACCCCCACTACCCCCTAGAGATATCATGAACAACAATCTAAAAAACTCTTTAATTTGTTTCTTCAAAGAAGTGAATCTCTAAAAAACTCACTGGTTTCAACCATTTTCATACCAAATTGTGCATGTGATGTTTTGTTAACATAATGATTAGATAGAGATGTCATCAACAACTACAGTCAAACCTGCTATTGCGACCACCTGCTCATAACGACCGCTCTCTGGTCCCCCTGAAATAAACATGTATTAAGCGACCTGCATAATGCGACTACCTCATTTGGGTCCCGACGCACATAGAAACCACAAAATTAGCGCTTGAGCGACCAAGACATTAACTCGCCCAAGGCTCCGATTTCTGAGCATGTCATTGCATAAACAAACATTTAAAATTACAATGAACTTCAGACAGACCGACATGAAGTGATTCGGACTCATAAACAAACAAAGAGTATTCATGCCTATCCTGATGCTGATACAGATATGCGTCGAACAAAGGCACTTCACTCAACATCACAACATAATTTGAAATATAACAAATAATTTAATTAGCCGAAACATTTTGCAATTTCACACTAGCCTAAATATACCATAACAAACGTCAACATTCATGTTATGTTGCGTTCAAAGCAACTACGTACACTACTCAAAAAAGGTTAAGGATCACTTTTTATTTTGTGTGTACTTTTTTGTATGAGATATTTTACTGCTGAAAATACCCCAGTACAACTGTCCTGAATGACCTCAAACACATTGCAGAACATGACCGTTATGGGGGAGGCAGTATTATGGTGTGGGGAGGCATCACCTATGGCAACCGCACTCGTCTCTACGTGGTCCCAGGGGGAGCAATGACAGGAGTGAGGTACAGGGATAAAGTCCTTGAACCTATATCGTCGTGCCATTTGCAGAAAATGCAGGGGGAAATTTCATTCTCATGGACGATAATGCCCGTCCCCACCGAGCAAAGGTGGTGACACAGTTCCTGGAGAACCATGGGATCTAGCGCATGGACTGGCCAGCGAAGTCCCCAGACTTGAATCCCATAGAACATTTCTGGGACATGATGGGTAGGAGTATCGAGCAGCTGGAAGCACAGCCACATGGACTGCAGCAGCTGGGTGTATCTCTGGAGGCTGCATGGGATGCGCTGGCCGTCAGAGACGTCAATCGCCTCATTAACTCCATGAGACCGCGGCGTGAAACCGTTATTGCTGCAAGAGGAGGCCATACTCGCTACTGAGCAGATTGTTGAAAGACATTCAGACTTAACATTTTGAATAAATTTTCATTTGACTTCTCCCCGAAAATGTCCATTGTGTGATTGCCCAAGTTCTCATCATGAAAATGTGCATTTGATGTTTTGAAACATGGTTTTATTTTTGTAATCAAATGAGAACACCATCTAGACAAACAAAAAATGAAAGAAATATGCCTCACTCATTGCTTGGAATAAAAAATTCAAGTTTAAAAAAAAGTGATCCTTAACTTTTTTTTGAGTAGTATATATACATGCACGTAGCTGATTCTATCATGATGACTAAATACATGATACATTGTGAAATTTAAATTTCACTTAAAAAGATTATGTAATCATTTAAAGGGACTTAGTAACATTGTCCAAATCCTCAAAATAAAATTTATAATCTAGCGGTTCCCTCATACCTTGTTGTATTCGTATTAACAATAAAATCATGGGACAGGTTTCGGTTTTTCAAATTTCCCTTTCGTTACAAAGATATGTACGATCGAAGTATTCAGATAAGAAAAACTCCCCCGGAGTTTTGAAACCGTGTACAAAGTGAGTGCAGTGAGTTAGTGAATATCACTTTGCATTTTCGCTTATTACTTGGCCATGCAATGTCCATTTGACTTGAAATGTTCACACAATACCCTGTGGACATATGAGATAACAACAATATACATTGCATCAACCATTCATCACTTTTTGCACATGTCAACAAAGTTACTAGATCCCTTTAATATCATTGAAAATATAATGGCAATATAATAATTTAATTGTTTTGTTTTGTAATGCATGCAGCAAATACTACCAAGTAAGTGTACAGATGCCAATTAATTACACATGTGCATATAGGCACAATATGCGACAAGAAATTCAAAATGGCTGCCAATATGTCTAATGCGACCACCTGTCTATAGCGACCACTTTTCGCCGGTCCCTTGAGCGGTCGCTATAGACAGGTTATACTGTAGCTAAAACATCTCTTTGAATTTTTTTAAAAAGAAGTACATTAGCATTGTATGCGTATTTTTTCTTATAAGTCAAGATGTCGCCCGGCAGATATAATGAATAAAATATTTTGAAATCAAATTTTACAACTATGAGAGCATTCGAAAGGTAATTTCAAATTTTGTATTCAATGAACTTTCAAATGGAATTAAAACCAAGCAATTATGTGTCAAGGGGCATTTCGGGAAGTACCATAAAGGTACAATTAGGTAATGATTACATAATTGTACCTTTAATAGTAGAGCAGATAAGTGTAACATATCATGGAAATCGTTCAACGTTTGATACAAGCAACATACTTGGTATGCAGACTACCTTAGGGACACTTTTTAGAAATAAGCACTTAGACAAGCGAAAATCCAAGATGGCGGCCATTTTCCAAGATGGCCGCCAAAAAGCTACTTTTTGATATAAAAATTGACTGAGTCCGTCGATTTTAATTATTTTGGTGTCAATTTCGATGTGTATTGATATGCTTAAGCCGATAATGACATATACGGACCCATATGATGGCGAAATTCGACATGGCGGCCATTTTCCAAGATGGCTGCCACAAAACAATTTTTTTTTTTTTTTTTTTTTTTTTTTTTTTTTTTAATGTAAAAAAATAACGATTTTGCGGATTTTAATAATCTTGGTGTCGAATGATGCTTATCTTGGTATGCTGAAAACGATTGTGATACATTTAACCCATTTAATGGCTAAAATCCAAAATTGCCGCCCTTTTACAAGATGGCCGTCCAAAACCTACTTTCCCGGAGGGTGTTTCACAAAGAAATTATTTGTCATCATGGCAAATTTGTCATCATGACAAATTTCAATTGTCATCATGACAAGTTGTCATCGTACACAACAATGCGTTTCACGAAGCTCATGACAACTTGTCATCGCAAAAATTGTTTTAATCTTTAAACTAAACTTTTGTATTTTAGTTAATACAATACACGATTTTGTTCTATAAGCTCACTATTTGTGTCAGATAACAGGATTAAAATGACCTACAATCTATGCTGAACATGACAAATACATGTTCTCTATTGCCTAGTCCCAGACGTTCTGTTTGTTATTAATTCGGCCTTTTATAACGAGGTACCGCTTATAACGAGGTAAATTTGATAGTCCAAACTACCTCGTTATAACAGGGTTTCACTGTACAGATACATGTGAATGCCTCACCCCCCAAGTAATGTTGGTTAAATCATAGTTGAATTTAACGAAGATTATCATTCACTTTATACAACCCTGTTCCTTATTTGCTTTTTCTGTTGTTAAATTTTAAATTTTGTATCTGTTTCTTATTTTGTTTAATTATTTTTAGTTAAACCAATCATTGACAAGTGTCCACAAATTATTTGTATATATTGAATTACAGTGTTTAAAGTAATTTTGAATTTATTCTATGAAAAAAATATTGTGAACTGTCGGAGATTATGATAATGAGCAATTTCTTGGATAATATCCAAGGTCATAAATGTGACTTAGCAGTTTCCTTGATCATTCCATATACAGGCTTCCAAGATATGCTAGACTTAATATAAATTAATAAAGCAGCATGGTGATATCTTTGTGAATTGCATAGTTAACATGCACAATGTTGAGCTTGCTCTTTCCTTTGTCTGCTGATTGCATTTAATGGGCACTATTTTGTTTATTTATTCTTCATCTGCAGATACTGGCCACTGCTGTGCAACATCAGGACATTTAACTGGATGGGATGAGCTTGTAGGGACTCGCTTCACAGTCTGAACATCAGACTAGCCATGCATGTACAACAGCCCATTGATACCAGCTTGGTAACTCATCCACTTCAGAGGAAAAGCTAGACCGATGTTTACAAAAGAACTTGGAACCACTTCCTTACTCGGGCCTAGCGTTTACTTTCACCCAGATAACTGTCTCTTTGTTCCAAGCTCTCTTCATCTCAGGCACATTGACTTTTGGCAAAACATCACTACTCTCTTTCTACCACTCATCCGAAGAACACCTTCGCCTTCTACCTCCTCTTCGACATCGCCATGTGCAGTTACCATCTGACTCACTTGAGCATCGACAACCATGGATTGTAAACGGGGCTACAATCCATGCCTCACTCACACACCTATAGGCGAGAGTCCGCCGACCAACATGAGGCGTTAAACCAGCACCTTTTCATCAAGCTCTTCATCCACCGAGCTATTCGCACCTTTTATAAATCTTTCTCCTCTCGCAGAGATGACACTTTTCTGCATGCAAAACTTCCTACAATTCTTTCGATCGCCATTTCCGTTTTGTCTACATGGACACGTGTAAGCACCACACCTTCAGGCTTCCAGGCCTCGCTCATCTCTCCAAGGCACACGTCGGAGTCATCGACACGCCTTCGCTCCATATCGTGTGTGCTGGTTCATCGATGGGACTGAAATGATATATCGCCTTTCTCTTCACGCGTCGTCGCGTTCATCACCTTCATCATCATCATCATCATCGAACTCTCGTTCTCATATCTTCCGCGGACGCGCATTTCATTCAGGCCAACTGAATGCTCAAATTAATTACCATGGACTTTAATTATTCACGTGCAATACATCTTTCGGACATTTGTTTTATACCCTTTAATAATGACGTCAACCAAATTCTATATCACTTGTGCGGACATTCATTTTATTCAGTCGTTGTACTGTATTATTTCTATTAGTGAGCCTTGTATTGGGTGCTGGCGACCGCCGTATGTGTTTGCATCAACAACACATACAACCTATCACACACCACATTTCCCCGATATTTGGCCTCACTAAAAGGTTACCACATCAAAGAGGATAAAGATTCGTCTTGTATACTATAATTGTCAGCCTACCTCAAATGAATACGGTAGTTATAGGACAATGAAACCCAAGCAAAACATTGATTCATAAGTTCTAAGAGATTAGGAGGAAAAATCTCTAAAAGTTAGAGCATTATCTGGCAAGATACAATGAAACTGGCTCTTGGAAGGTATATCTATTCATATGGCGTACTCAAATTTGCAACAAACTCTGATAAAATATTTTCTTCATATGCACACTTTTCCATTCCCAAAATCATGATATCATGGGCGTCGATACTTACGTAATACCCATTCATCAGGGGGGGATGGATGAATGAATCATCCCCCCCCCCCCCTGATCAATGGGTATCAATGACAGATCGACGCCCGTGCATGATATGTTGTGTATTAATGTATTCTATAACATAGGTTTGAGATCAACCTATATTTAGAGAAAATTAGATGCCTATTTCCAAAGAGCCATAGTTTTTTTTTGTATTTCTTGACCGATCCTGCTCACTAACAACACCATGTGTACAGCCATTTTGAGATGTCATAGCTTTTTTTGGATTTGTCATAGGGGTAAGGGCTATGACAGATATCTATGACAAATTTGTCGTCACGACAAATTTGTCGTAGCGACAAGTCCTTTGAAGGCTTTGTGAAATGGATATTTGTCATTGATGACAAATTTGTCATGGAAATGGAAATTTGTCATAGAAATGGCATTTGTCGTAACGACAAGTGCTTTGTGAAACACCCTCCAGGTGTCGTTTGATATGTTTCTTGATGTGCTATAACATTTGTGTTACACAAGGACCTAAACAATGGCGTAGCTAAGGGATATAGGGCTATATAACCCCCGGGGGGCACTCATGTATAATGTAAGACGGGTATGTACCGCTTACAAGACCCCCGTTTTCACACCCGATTGCCGCTCTCAAGATACCCGATTTTCAGAAATTGCCGCTCCAAAGACCCCCGGAATGACTTTGCTAGGTAGTTGAGTAGCGCCAAGTCCATTTTTCTTCTTCTAGTCAGCTCCTTGGACCACCATTTGAGGGTTTCCGTAGGTCTTTGGTAGCTCCAAGTCCATGTATTTTGTAGTTTTAGACCTTAGACCCCTTAACTCCCGTTTCAGGGTTTTTGTAGCTCCAAAGACCCTATATTTTTTGCTGGTAGTCAGCTCTTAAGACCCCCATTTCAGACTTCTGTGAGGCACACCCCCCCCCCCCCCCCCTCCCCCGGGATATAACCCCTCTTTATGTACTGAAATCATGAAATGTCTTTTGTTCTTGATTTTTTGATAGGCTGCTCCTTTATTGCTATTTCCTAACCCGGATCGATCTCTTTACCTGATCCCGGACCGTCCAAACCCCTGGCCCCGTGAATATATATATGCCTAACATGTTTATTAAGAGAATAAAAAGATTTTAATTATTAATAATGTACATGGTGTTTATAAAAAAGCGGAACCCAACTTCCACCCGCAATATTTTATTACATAAACATAATTATATTTATTGCAATATGTCATATCAAAGGTTAATTCATACTCTTTCGTTTGATACTAAATATGTGGTGATAACGTCGTGCATGATTGAATAAAACTGATTTTAAAAAGGTTATGTAAAAAGTACTTTGCGCACAAGAGTAGAAAGTAATTGTTAAATGCAGTGTAAAGAATGAAACAGTAGACAAATTCAAGTGACATTTCATGATGTTTCTTGATTCATAGTTTTACATTTTATTCAACTTTTTGAAGAGTTGAGGGTCCATAATTATCCCCAAGGTCCTTCCTCATGACCACCATGTCTGTCCACACAGATTTGTGCTCGTGTTAAGTGGTCAGTTGCATGATCAGGCAAGGAACTGATTAAAAAAGTATCTCCGTGTTAAACCTTTTACGGAACAAAAGGATTACAAGACAAAAGAACACAAGGAGAGGTTTCCATGAATGACCATCACACCGTGTTGATGAATAGATCTAAATCTTGTGCGCAAAGCAATTTTAACATTGCTCGTTTAAAATGCTTGCAATTCAATAACTACAAGCTCAATTTTTACAAATATGGTATCAAATGAAAGAATAATAAATTATCTTTGCGATGATATATTGCAATAAACATAACTATGTTTAATACATAAGATATTGCTGGTGGAAGTTGGGTTCCGCTTTTTTGTAAACACTCTGTATTGGGAGTTCATGTACAGTATGCATAAAACAGCATTTTATACACCCAGATCAATTCACATGTTCAGATTATACTACATGTACCTTCCAACCCCTCCTCAGTATGGCTTAATACTGGCTACGCCATGGACCACTCTATATACCAAACAAATCTGTATAGATTTTTGCAGCTTCCTTATTATCAACTTTGGTCATAGGGGTATAATATTACAGTATCACACGTTTACGTTATTCGATATGCCACATTGTATAGATGGACACCGACACTGGTCACACCGTTCCTCCTTTTGACGATGTCAGCCTTTATCTTTTCAGGGAACCATGGTCCAAAATATTACTATTACAAATAAAAGGCAACAGTTTCTATATCCCAAAAGTTTAGAAAAATAGATTTCCATAACATTTAATAAATCTAACTATTGTCTAGCACGACACTTCGGCCGTGTCACTATTGTCTCCAAACGTTTTTTTGTATGATAGATATAAAGAACATAATTACACTGTCTGCATATCAATCCCCTTACCCATGAACCATTGCAGGAGCATGATCTGTACATATCAGTGTAAATGTACTAGTTTAGCAACATTTATAGATTGTAGATCCTTAATGTCTTGCATATTTCTTTCTTTTAGGGGTTCATCCATTTCCTGGGATACGCTCAATTGCTTGCCCATTCTCTTATTGAGTTTGCACTACTTGCTCATGGTGGTTGGTCAAATTAGCAGTCTATCTTTACACCCTGAATGGTCATCATACTCGAGGAAATGATGAGCCTGGAGTGGGCTATTCCATGTATTAGAGACTGACATACAGTACTTGAATCCATATAGGTGATAGCTGGGTGACTAGTGTCCGAGTCAATGTATAAGAAGCAAATAACATACCAAACTCTTACAAGATATGTTTGGGTATATATCGTAAAAAGGACCATGGCGTTGCCAGTCTCAAGCTATGAGGTGGAGATTTGGACATGCTAACCGGGAGGTGGGGGAAATAACTCATTCAATGAAAAATGGACTCAAAGCGCGTTGAAATTTGTTTTTAAAATTTATCCAGCATTTATCCAGAATGGGGGATGGGACGATGCACGGGATAGCAAAGATATCTTTGGAGGGCAGATGAGTGGTGAAATCATGATTTTTTTCACAGAAAGGGGGACAATATTTCCCCTGTCCTTTAGTTACGCCATTATAGGTATGTGCGTAGCACAATCGTTTTCAAAATATTGGTGAACACAAATGTATAAGGACCCTTAGCGCGTTCATAATGATTTAAATCGTACAATTATTGTCACTCGTTCTTCTCAAAAGTCCAGAGGCATAGCCAAAGGACTACCAATCATGATGAGAGGGCTGGCAAACAAATTTGTTGGGCAATATTTCCTATAAGGTAGCAGCCTTTACGAAATCATGAACAATTGAAATCATGATTTCCCTAGGGAAAGATGGCTCATCCCTCCTTTATCCCTTAGCTACACCATCTTGGAAAATGGCCGCCATGTTCGATTTTTACCATTATTTAGATCCATTTGTATGAAAACAGTTTTCAGCTCATCAAAAAACCTTTTAATCAGTACAAAGATTATTAGAATCAGCCAACTCAGTCAGTTTTTGAAAAATTTGAAAAATGCTTTTTGGCAACCGTCTTGAAAAATGGCCGCCATTTTGGATTTTCGCCATTATATATGTCTGTATGTATCAAAATCGTTTTCAGTATATCAGGTCACATATAAATCGACATCAAGATAATACAAATCTGCAAACTCAGTAAACTTTTATACAAAAAAATAGCCTTGGCGGTCATCTTGGAAAGTGGCAGCCATCTTGGATTTTTGCTATTTTATTAGTCCGTTTGTATTACAATCGTTTTGAATATATCAATTAACATTTAAATCGACACCAAGATGATTAAAATCGGCCAACTCAGTACATTTTTATATAAAAAAGTAGCTTTTTGGCAGCCATCTTGGAAAAAGGCCGCCATGTTGGAATTTCGCTTGTCTAAGTGTTTTTTTCCTGAAAAGTGTCCCTAAGGTAGCCTACATACCAAGCCTCTTGCTTGTATCAAACTTTGAACGATTATTACACTTATCTGCTCTGCCATAAAGGGGATTTTCAGATTAGTTTCAGCTCTTGTCAAACAGAAAACGGGCTTATGAGAGAAGAGAAACAATTGGGTTAAACATTTTATCAAAATCGACCGATACACGATGTGTATGCCGCTTTACACACCATGCAGAATTGAGTTATTGACTGCCTGCAGCATAATTTATTATTTATCAACTCGCAATAGGTTTTGTATATGCAAATTCAGTTGTCTCAATTTAGTTGCTAAATACAAGTTCGTTCAGCATGTTCATACAATTGTTTTCATGTGCAAATAAAAAATAACGTCTGAATAACGATTTTATTTCTTCTCGATTATCGCTAAGATTAACGCTCATGATTCTTCTTATGTTCCTTTTTTTGTTGGTGCAAACATCGCTTTTATGTTGAATGATTCCCCTTAAGTTTTCACTTGTTATAATTTCGGAACGTTAAGATATCGTACGATGTCCATGGTAACTTTGCGTAGCATTCACCTATTCGCCGGGGGACGTGGGATATCTTTGGGGTGAAAGCAAAAGTTAATCGCACGGCTCCCGTGCACACAATCTTAGCGTCCATACGAATGGCTTACAGAACTCATACGGACATCGCAAGATACTCTTACGATTACTATGACATTTTACGACTACCGCACGACTTGAGGGACCCAAAATTCAGTCTCAAAGTTGTACGATATTGGGGAAAATACTACGGTGTCCGTGCTGGCCCCGTGCAATGCCCTTGCGGTGCCCGTGCGATGCTCTCTACGACGTGTCTATGTTGGGCTTACGGTCAGTAAATATCATACGATGCATATCGTACGATTTTCGACTGAATTTTGGGCCACACGAATCGAACGAAAGTCGGAAGATGTCAAATATATCGTTAGTGTATCTTGCGATGTCTGTACGAGTCCCATAAGGCGTCCGTATAAGCGCTCAGATTGTAAGTACGCAAGCCGTGCGATTTACTTTTACATAACTCCCAAAGTTATCGATCGTGCCCCGGCGAATATGTGACTGCTACACAAAGATACCGCAGACATCTTTCGATATCTTACAACTCCCCGAAATCGTAGAAAATCCGCCGTAGGAAAGAAGATCGAGCGTATTAGACAAAAACAGGCGATTGCTCGTGCAAGTATACTAGCTGCATAATGAAGAGTTTCATCGCAAAACGCAATATATCCATTTGAACCGATCTGAGATAAATAGCTTTTTCTGCTGTAATTAGATAAAAAAGAATTTTCGAAACGTGGATAAAAAGTATCTACCTATATGGACACCCATATGACGTATACAATTCAAATCAGAGAAAATAATTTTTTTACCAAATTCACGATTTCTGATCATTTTTTTGCAAAACGCAATATATCCAAGCCTCTGTCTTTTTGCAAAACGCAATATATCCAAGAATGCAATGCACCATTATAATGTAGTTATCTTTGGATATCAATTTTGGCTTAGCTTGGGAATAATAAGTCATACGTGTCCCGAAGTTATTTTTTTCTTTCTTTCAGGGTTAGATAAGGCGTTGCCATGGTAACCACAATTTTGCACCAAAAATATGAAAATCTTGTGGAGCGAACTACTTTCACAGTTTTTGAGCAATTTTGATGAAATTTGGTACACTTAATGGTCTTGGGGTAAGGGTGTGCAAGACACATTTGTTGTGAATGTTAGATAAGGCGTTGCCATGGTAACCACAATTTGGCACCAAAAATATGAAAATCTTGTGGAGCGAACTACTTTAACAGTTTTTGAGCAATTTTTATGAAACTTGGTACACTTTATGTTCTTGATGTAAGGGTGTGCAAGACACATTTTCGTGAATGTTAGATAAGGCGTTGCCATGGTAACCAGGATTTGCATCAAAAATATGAAAATCATGTGGAGCAAACTACCCCCTTTCAAACTTCGTTGGGGAAACGAAATGCGCATGTGCTAATTAGCTGCATGGATATAACGCGATTTGCAAAGAAACGGAGGTGGCGCTTCACGCGTTTTGCAAAAAAACTCAATTTTGAACTCTTCATAACGGAAGTTATAAATCTTCTTTTTTTAAAACTGATTTCAGATTCAATGGAGCTATCCAACAGCTTTAGTGTAGCTAGAGTAACTCAGAAATTTTGGATTTGGCGCTTGTTGCGTTTTGCAATGAAACTCTTCATACGTGCGTTGTCTTTGCGTTTTTTTTAGTTTTTTTTTTATAAAGCACAATATTGGCGATCATATTTTCCAACAATTTGCTCCTTTTTGGTGGAATTTTTCTAAAAATAAAAAAATGGCAGAATTAAATCTTGTTAGGACGGTAATCAACAAGATACAAGTAAACAGACAAATATGTTGATGCTCTTGTTTTCCTGCCCGGGTCAAGCCCATCGCGCACCACTTGAGTTGAGTCTTTAACCGGCGACTCGGCACATCCACTTATCACGCGAAGTAATATATTTTGTAAACATAGTATTAGACCGGCAGCCCAGAGGTCTTTTGTGCATCGAACAGCGTACTGATTGTTGAACATATGAATATTTAGAGGAGAATTTCACAAATCCAAAAATATGAGTCTCCCGGGGTGTACCCCGCTGGGGAGTGGGTATGTACATGAAAGTGCTGATCAACCAGTCCTTGACTAAGCGGTAATCTCTACCATCTGATTACCCGAACTGTTATGAGTCCTCGGATGCTTTCAGTTCAGGTCATGCATAGCACACATCCCTGCCGCACTGCTTAAGTGTGTATCCTGGGGCGTTGGGCCAGCATCCCCGCGTTCCCTACTTTAACCTCGCTAAAAACAAGAAAAAAAAGCCTCGAACGGACGGATTAAAACGGAATCGACCCACGCCCGCCCATCGACTACGTGAAACGGATTTGAGTATACTAGAAGTGAACATTAGAGGCCTAAGGTCTAACATAGGTGAGCTTAGTAACCTGTGTCATGAGATAAAACCAGCTATTGTTGTTGTCGTGGAGACATTCCTAGACGAGACTGTTACGGATGGAGCCGACTGTATCACCATTCCTGGCTACTCACTATGCTGCCGCAGAGACCGACCAAACACAACAGGTGGAGGGATTGTCATCTACTGCCTGGAAGGAATCACCATTTACCACGAAGCTGATCTCGATCCTCCTGAATTTGAACTGATGTGGTTCACAGTAGCCTTGGGAACACAGAAGCTCCTTTGTGCAGCAATCTACAGACCACCAAACACCAACAGCGACATCATCGATTATCTCGATTCTGCCACCTTTCCTAAGCTAACCGAATTTAACGCCCAGTCTTTGATTCTCCTTGGTGATTTCAATGTGCATCACACCGACTGGCTTAGCAGCCACATTACCGACACTGCAGGCAGACGTGCATTGGAGATGACCAACTCTTTGGGACTTAAACAAATTGTTGATGAACCAACCAGGGAAGATCAGATCCTAGATCTTGTTCTGACTGACATGCCTGCCACCTCCACAACATTCGCAAGACTTGGTACATCCGACCACAACCCGGTTCTGGTGAAGTTACATGTCCCACTCAACCGCGACAAGCCTTACAGACGAAAAGTATGGCGCTATGACAAAGCCGACTACTGGGGAATGCGTGGTTACCTCTCCGCAATAGACTGGACCCAAGCCCATCAAACAGATCCAGAAACGGCATGCAGAAATGTTACTAACATTATATCTGATGCTATGGACATCTACATCCCAAACAAGGAAGTAGCAGGAAAGACCGTAGACAAAGCCTGGTTCAACGATCGGTGCAGGGAAACAGCTACCAGAAAGAGACGTCTATACAAGAAGATGAAAAGAGAGGACACACAAGCAAACAAAGACAAATTCAAAGAAGCCAGAGCAGAGTACAACAAGGCCGAAAAACAGGCAAAGAGACAACATAACAAGAAACTGAAAAAGGAGCTGACTGATGGAAGCATCAGCAGTAAGGAATGGTGGAATAAGGTGAACACCCTATCCGGAAAAAAGACCAAAGCGGATATACCTGCCTTAAAGGATCAGGATCATGTCTACTCTTCTGCAAAGGAGAAAGCAGAAGTTCTCAGCCAGGTTTTTGCTAGGAAATGCCATCTTGATGGTGCCGAAGAGATTGCTCCTGAAGTCCCACAAACTACTCAGCATGAGATTGACAAAGTAACTTTCAGAGCCAAAGATGTAAAGAAACACTTGTGGAAACTAAGTCCTGACAAAGCGACTGGACCAGATGATATTCCTTCCAGAGTCCTAAAGGAGTGTAGCGCTGAACTAGCTAGACCACTCAGCTGCCTCTTTGAGCTCTGCTTCTCGAATGGAGTGTTTCCGAGCCAGTGGAAGACTGCACATGTGATCCCGATACATAAGAGGGATTCAAAGTCCGATCCACCGATGTATCGCCCTATATCTCTCCTCAGCAACATCAGTAAGGTTATGGAATCAATTGTACAGAAACAACTCCAGAACTACCTCTTTCAACATCAGCTCATTTCTGACAGGCAATTCGGCTTCAGACCCCACCACAGCACAGCAGACATTCTTACTATCCTTTCCCAGCAATGGAGTTACTGGCAAACTGCTGACCTGGATAGTGAGCTACCTATCTGATAGATCCTTCAAAGTGGTCCTGTCTGGCCAATCATCAGGAACCACCACCATCAACGCCTCAGTGCCTCAGGGATCAGTTCTGGGCCCACTGCTGTTCTCTGTCTTCATAGACGATCTGGGAGATAATTGTGAGAACGACTTGTATCTGTACGCGGACGATTCCACCTTGTTCTGCAAAATTAGATCACCAGGTGAATCTGAGGCAGCCAGCACAAGCTTAAACAGAGACCTGGAGTTCATGAGGCAATGGGCCGACAAGTGGAAGGTCACATTTGAACCAACGAAGTGCAAGGCACTACCCATTTCAATAAAGAGAAGCCCAACAAGAAAAGACCTATACTTTGGAGACACCAAACTCACCGAAACAGATGAACTGGAAATCCTGGGTGTGACAATTGACAGGAAGCTTATTTCCAACATTACAGCCAGAGCTGGACAGAAGCTAGGAGCCCTTCGAAGGATGTCAACCAAGCTAGATGCTACAGGGAAAGCCATTGTCTACAAGGCTCAAATTCGTAGCATCATGGAATATGCCTCTCTGTGTTGGATGAACGCATCCGCTACAAAAACTTGGATTGCTTGACCGTATCCAGAGCAAGGCCCTGCGCATTATCGGTGTGGACGAGAAAGTGGCACGCTCTGAACTGAACATCCCCTCTCTACAACATAGACGGCAAGTAGCTGCTACTGCAGTCCTCTACAAGATGCACACACGGTATATGTCCTTCAGACCTGAAAGCAATGCTGCCTCAACCCTACCTCATAAGACGTGCAACCCGCACCAGTTTGTCAATGCCGAGTCACGCTCTCCAACAGCCTACTTCAAGAACTCACTCAGCTGGCAGGAGTTTCATCCACACAGCAGTCACTGTATGGAATAGCCTACCAGGGAACGTAGTTGGAGTCATCAATGACAACGGAGCTCAATCTTTCAAGAGTCGAGTGCATCAGCACCTTCTGCAGTTGACGTCACGTAGCTAAGGGCTCTCTTTAATATTCTTAAGCTGCTGTGAACCATTGATTGGCCCATGAGGATGTCTTATATAGTGCAGTACATGTATTGTCTATATTTGAGTTTGACCTATGTCTCGCATTATGGACTATTGTTCACTATAGTATATTATTAACAAAAATATTGTTAAAAAACCGTGGATAAAGGGGTCCTTTGCGCCTCCAAAGTTTGACCCCTGGGGATTGTCCGATGCTTCTATTTGTTTTCGAATGTACCGTGTTCAACATCGCTCACGGCGGGGAGAGCGAAACAGATAACAAAAGGATCACTGATGCGTATCTGGCAATTTTACGTTGCCTGTTTTGAAAGACGAAATACACGTTGATGCATTGGGGATTATATTCAAAACCTTTGCAACTTAACAAACATGACAAATATGTCTTACAGATTACAGAATACATATTGATAGCACGTTTGAATATGCAAAGGCCATATAAATACATTTGAATTAACCCCATCACCAAAACAAGATCAAACAGGGCTTCCACTTACAAATTAATGTTAAGACATTACATAAACACCCGTCTCGAAAATAGCCGAATGCAGAGGAACCAATATGAGCGCATGGCATAGCGACAGGGCACACACAAACACACACACACATTCACCTATGGTCATGCGTCACGAGGTCGCCTCATTTTGCGTTACAAGCCGATTTGAGATCCTTCGAGAGAATGTCTATTGTCCTCTACATGCAGCTATGGCGCCAATACATACATAAAACTGACCGTTACGTCTGGTTTTGTGCAGCGATCGTGTCGTATGGGTTCATGTATAACATTTACGTACGGAAATACAATTTCTGAAAGTGGAAGGTCATTTTTTTAAAAACAACTTTGACGAGTCGATCTTCAACATTCAGAGGCAACTGTAGGGTAATTTAACGGATGACATTTGTATCCAGTATGTATTCTGTAATCTGTAAGACATATGTGTTAAGTTGCAAGAGGTTTTGGATATAATCCCCAATGCATCAACGTGTATTTCGTCTTTCAAAACAGGCAACGTAAAATTGCCAGATACGCATCAGTGATCCTTTTGTTATCTGTTTCGCTCTCCCCGCAGTCAGCGATGTTGAACACGGTACATTTTCAAACAAATAGAAGCATCGGACAATCCCCAGGGGTCAAACTTTGGAGGCGCAAAGGATCCCTTTATCCACGGGTACACCCCGGTAGACTCATATTTTTGGATTTATTACATTCTCCTCTAAATATTCATATGTTCAACAATCAGTACGCTTTTCGATGCACAAAAGACCTCTGGGCTGCCGGTCTATATTGTCCCTCTTCACTTTCCGGAAATTCAATCAGAGGGTTTTTGCTTATGCGTGCAACGTAACCGTGAACTCGCTTGCATTTATAACAAAAATACATATTAACTAGCACGTGCCGTCCCTCAATCCCTCTTATCAGTCAGACACCGCTTCGCCACTGGGATAGGTGTCTGACTGGCATAGGATACACAATCCTGCACTTTCCCACCAATACACCCACATAAGTTGCACTTAAACTGTTCGTAACCTTGGTGTAATTTTTTATGCAAATCTTTCATTTGTTAGCCATATATCTTATGTATCACAGTCTGTAAGATTCCAATTACGCAACTTAGGTTTCATTAGGAAGTATTTGTCACCCTCTGCTGCTGAATCCTTGATTCACGCATTGATTTCATCTCGTATTGACTTTTCAAATTCTCTGTTCGGTAATCTCCCACAAAAAGAAGTTAATAAGCTCCAACGTCTACAGAATTCTGCAGCCAGACTACTTACATACACAAAGAAGTCTTCACACATAACACCAATCCTTCAATCCCTCCATTGGCTTCCTGTTGAGAAACGCATTATTTTTAAAATTCTATTACTTGTATATCATTCACTTCATTCATCTGCCCCTGCCTACTTACAAAATAGCCTCACAATGTACACACCTTCACGTAGTCTTCGCTCGTGTAACACACAATCCCTCCAAGTACCCAGAGTAAAACGCTCATGGGGAGATCGTTCCTTCTCATACCTTGGCCCAAAACATTGGAATGATCTCCCCATTGAAATTCGCCAATCACCTTCCTTAGATACCTTTAAAACTCTGTTGAAAACTTATTTATTTGAACAATAGGTGTACTCTAATTTGTTTTTGTATGTCTGTCTGTTTGTTTGTTTATCTGTTTTCTTTTTCTCTAAGCGCCGCGAGCGTCGAAAGACAGAACGTGCGCTATATAAGTATCCACTATTATTATTATTATTAGTAGTAGTAGTATTATTACATACTGTACAAGAATATGCCAATCCTGCATGCCATCATCAATTTATCGTCACCGTCATTAAACAAGTACAATAATGCTGTGTACGATGAAACTTACTTATTCTGAAACAGTCATAACAACTACGAATCGAAATCCATTTGGTTATTGAAAGGGGGAACGGTCTATTATGGCGGCGTCAGACTAGAGCCACGCTCTAGCCACGATCTAGACAATAGCTGATCACAATCACTGGAACGTTTCTGCAAAATGTCTTTTGTCCAATGAGGATCTGAATGGGAAGATTATCTCACATGTGTCAATAGATATCCTTCCATGAATGCACAGACAATAGCTCGCTGAACAAAAGACTAAGACCCACGACCGACCCACGACCGCTTTTTAAGCTTTGGACATGTCGAAAGCGCTCGAAAGCGGTCGTGAGTCTTTGGCGATCTACTCTTTTGTTTAGGGAGCCATTGTATGTCCATGCATGAGAGGCTATCCTTTCACCTATGTGCAATAATCCTCCCATTCATTCGTCATTTAATCATCGTTCGGACAATGCTTCGCCTCCCACTGCCAAATGTTATGAATGGGGATTAGGAGCGGCGCGAGAGCGTAGCTATGTGTGACGGGGGTATTAAATGGGGGATATTTTTAGCCAATCTATAAGCTGCACCACATGCAAACAAAAGGTTTGAATATTTTCATGAATTTCCGCTCGGCTTGATTCCGTTGATCGCACAATTAATTGCTATTGCATTGTGCCTATTGACAAACCCGGTCAGAGTCGATGAACGAAGGATGTTGATCGCTACAAACATGCTTGTGGCGTACTTAAAATGATTTAAAATGACTTAAAAGGATTTCTTTCAAAAGTTATATTTGATACTTCAATCAGTTACCATTAACAATATATACATTAATTTTGGATGGTTTGTGATAGTACATTGAAACTGTTTACTTAGTGGAAAAACTAACAGATTGATGTCAGATTGTATCACTTCCTGCTCATTGAGTTTTACTACAGTCAAAATGCGTTCATGGAACGCTTTTCATTCAATCGTAAATATCTTCATACCTTCAGACCTTTAAAGGGTACCACCACCCAAAAAATAATATTCTTATTAAAGAAAGGTAACATCTTTAGTATTCCATTCCATCAACAAGTTCACAAAAATATGTTTCCAGGAAAAAAAATATATAATTGGAAACGCATCACCATTCTAAAGCATGCGTTCATGCGGTCTGAATTACGCAGACTGCTATGTGTGCGGTGAATTGCAATGCGTGCAGAGCGAACGAATCGCCCGGGAATCTATTGTTTACAAACGTGCGCGTGAATAGCTGCATTGGCGCACTCGCAAATGGTTGGCCCGTATGTAACCAGTAAATAGCAGTGGTGGATATTAATTGCTTTGTTTATGAATTACACAACCCTTTGCAAAATGTTGGGTATCTATTTGATATCACAAAACGGTACCAAAACATTATAATAATGTGTTTTTCTTTGCCTGGTGGTCCCCTTTAACTATATTGATTATTCTGTTACCAAAATCAATACAACAAGATACAAGAAAAATGTGAAAGCCTCAAATTAATATTAGTTAAATTGAACAAAGTTAACCCATCATTTTAACAGTTTAAAGGGATAGTTGAGTTCTGGTAAAGAGAGTACAGTTTTGGTCAAACTGAATTTTAGTAACCCAAACCTGCACCATTACATTACAAACTAATAGTTATAACTCTACCATGCTCGAAAGGAGTACAAAAATACAAACAACTAAGTAAAAAGCCTGTTATCATTCAAAAAGAGCCGTTCAAACTCAAGAGGGCGCTCTCTAAAAATTAATCGGTTTCAACCATTTTAAATTAAAAAAATTGTGCATGTGATGGTTTGTAAAAATAGTGATTAGATAGAGAGACAATCAACAACTATTAAAAAAGTTCTTTTGAAAATTTTTGAAAAAGGGAAGCATTAAAAAAAATAATAATGGTTGGTTCAAAATTTTGGAATAATTGTGGGGCCCCACAATTATTTCAAATGGTTACGTTTATGGATATTTCAGCCGTTTCTGAACTAATTTTGATCAAATAAAGTTTATTCTGTCATTAAAATGTTATGCTCTTTCAAATTTGAGACTCAGTTTTTCATTATCTCACCAAAAAATGATAATGTGTAGCGCCCTCTATACCAAAACTCAACTATCCTTTTTTAAGATAGGAACATATGGGGCATTACTTTGTGTGCTAACCTCCTCACTTGACAAATTTCTAGCTATTATTTGGATTTAATTTATGCGAAGTATTTTGTCAACAGTCAACAGCAGAATATTGTTCAGATAATGACAAATCGTAATAAAACATCCAGAAATAATTCACACATAATCCATTGAATTTGTTTGTACATGTATCTATTTTGTTGTAAAATATTCCGCCATATGGATGCGAGTTATTATTCCAATACAACATGTTCATAATTATTTCAATTTTAATTAGTTTCTTAAATCAGTCTATATCGGATATACCTCAAACGTTCTCAAAACAAGGTTCACCAGTTCCCCGTAGAAAATCATGGATTTATTTATTAAAATCAATCATTGTATTAAACAAGAAAGCTGAAATATAATGCTCGATAGGAAAAGTGATAGACATTAACGTCCACGTAACGAGTAAGCTGCAGACAACTTGTGTTTTTGAGACGAAGTTTCTTTTATTATTGCTCTGTTTTGAAATACGAACCTTAAAGGGATCATAACTTTGTTGACATGTGCAAAAAGTGATTAGTGGTTGATACAATGTATATTGTTAATACTAAATATATTACTCATTGCGGATATAGTATCGGAAATAATATCGCTAGTGATATTCGTTTGTCTCGCAATGTATGGTCAACAAGGAATCTAAAAGATCACGACGTTTCGTGCGCTACTGCAACACTTCGTCTGGTGTATTATTATTATTATTTACATTTAAATGGCGACTCAATCAAATATGATTATTTACGCCAAGCAAAAGAGTGTTCAGCACCTGAGTTAGTGTCAGTACACTAAGTTTGCGGAGGCCACGAAAAAAACCCAGCCCCTGCTGGAGGAAACGTGGTTGCGTCCTAGGATGCTAAACGAGGGCGCACTCCCTGTCTCCTTGCTATAATTAATGTATATATTCATATACTAATATAATACTGGGCACCTGAGGAAAATCCCTCCTCATGCGTATATAATTATTACATTGCAATCACTTTGTACACGGTTTTGAAGATCTAGTGGATTATTTAACATCTGAATACTTCAATCGTACATTTCTTTGTTAACGAAAGGGAAATTTAAAAAACCGAAAACTGTTTAATACGAATACAACAAGGTATGAGGAAATCCTTAGAATTACAATTGGATTTTGAGGATTTGGACACACTGACTGCCTTTGTACGCACCATTACTTCGACTGAACTCGTGGATTAAACATTGTATTGCCATTTTTACTTTAAATTTGATATTTTATTATTTATGTTATATAAACATACACTTTTTGTTGTTGTTGACTTTTTGACTTTTTAAACGAGATAAATATTATATCCATCCTCTTGGTCCTGTCTCGTTTGTGTTTTATTCTGTCTACCTTGATTTAATTTTGTTATGTTATCGGTTGTACTGTTTTACTCGTATTCGTTCTCGTTCTAGTATCTGCAATTAACTGTTCTATAGTTTGTTTGTTTTGTATATTAATTTATTAGATATTTATTTGTTGTAACTAATATACATGTACATATTTATTGCCTTACTTCTTGTATTAATACATAGTTTTACAAATTGTTGCATATTTATTGCTATGTAAATGTTTGTGGACCCCTTTGAATATCAGCTGTGCTGAAAGGGCCATCCACCCTATGAGAGGAAATAAATAAATAAATAAATAATAAGGATAATAGTTATATTAAATAAATTTCTTGGGGGAAATAGGCATGTTTTATTTATGGTTAACAACGTATAAGAAGACAGCCATCTTAGGTTTCAAGCAAGGGATATATTTTTCTTAGTTTCCTCCTTGCCTGAATTTCTAAAAAGAAGGTCCATTATGTCACAATTGTCAAGTATCTCATATGTATATTAAAAAGTTATCTATGAATCAAATTCCTGGTACAGTCCCTGGTACACAGTCGAAAACTAAAATTTTAAGAAAATGTTGCGGATATGACTGTAAATAACCGTATGATCTATCCTGAGACTAATTATGAGATGTATAATATTGTCTGAAGTTGTATTTGATTCGATATAACAGCAAATTCATGCTGCTGTTATGCTTTGTTTAAACAAATTGACAGTTATTTCTTGCTTTTCAAAACGACCGCCATGTTTATGATGTCGGACACCATCTTGAATTTGGAGGTGATCGCAAACAAAATTGTCTTCCTTTGGTGCACCAGGTGCGCGGTTACGGGAACAGTAACAATGGAAAGTGCAATAGAACCACTAACTAATGCTTAGGTCACAAATGCTCCGATTTGGGATACGGCGCCCGTACGATGCCACTTTTAGGTGAATTTCTTGCGGGAATCTTGCGCCGCCCGCAAGGGTACGTGCCGTAGTTATCATGCGATCGCCATTGCATTTTCCCTCGCCGTACGATGTCAAAACATTGTTTAATGCCTAGGTCACAAATGCTCCGGGCGCCGTACAATTTCTTTACCTACGGCGGATTCTCTACGATTTTGTGGAGTTGGGATATCGTACGATGTGTGCGATATCTTTGTGTAGCGGTCACATACTTGCCGGGGACCGTACGATGATTAAGGAGTTCAAGCAAAATTAAATCGCGCGGCTCCCGTACTTACAATCTGAGCGCTCGTAGGGACGCCTTACGGGACCCGTTCGGGCATCGCAAGATACTCTTAGGATATCGTGCGATTTGAGTGGCCTCAAATTCAGTCGCAAAATCGTACGATATTCGGGGAAATGCTACGGTGTCCATGCTGGGCCAGTGTAGTGCCCTTGCGGTGCCCGTGCAATGCTCTCTACGACGTGTCTACGGGCTTACGGCAAGAAAAAAAATCGTACGAAGCATTTTTGTTTTAACTCCGCGTTAAACAATTTGTTGACATCGTACGGTGTGGAAAAATGCAACGGCGACCGCACGATAGCCACGGCACCATTGCGCCGCAAGGCTTGCGGGCGCCGCAGGATTCCCGCAAGATTTCACCTAAAAGTGGCACGCACGGCGCCGTATCCTAAATCGGAGCATTTGTGACCTAAGCATTACGCGGAGTTAAAAACGAAAATGCATAGTACGATTTTTTATTTGCCGTAAGCCAGTAGACACGTCGTAGAGAGCATCGCACGGGCACCGTAAGGGCACTGCACGGGTCCAGCATGGACACCGTATATAGCATTTCCCCGAACATCGTACGATTTTGTGACTGAATTTGGGGCCACTCAAATCGCACGATATCGTAACATAACGAACAGGCAAGCATAGGAAGGACCCATGTTAGTTCCCATGTCGACTCCCTTTTTTCTGCACGCCATAATTATATATATGTATATAAACACGTGAAAAGGGGACGTATAAATAAGCTTCGGCTTCTTCCTATAATTTGCAAAGAATAATCATAAATTATTGAAAAGGAAAAAATAATAGCTGTATTAACACACTTCCTCCCTTGGCTCCTCCAAATGAAAAAAGGCACAGCTGGAAAAACTGTCTCAGCCAGGACTCGAACCCGGGTCTCCGGCATTGAACACCGACGCATTTAACACTAGACCACGGAGACTTCGTGGATGAAGACAGTGGATGAAGACAATCTCTCGGCCTTTGTTTGTATTTATCTATCTATCTATCTATATATATATTTATATATATTGTATTATCTATCTATCTCTTC
>JBAMJV010007447.1:0-87062 GCA_037951105.1 Echinarachnius parma
CAAAGTTGATGTGAAGAACATCAGAAGATTAAATTTTCTTCTTACACTCTTCACTGGCAACTTTGCTAAGAAGGAAGTTCATAAATGCAAACAAAATCAACTTGGTACTTGAGGGCTATTAGGCGCTGCAACACCATTAGACTCTGGGGCAGGGGACATGCATTATGTAATTTGTCACCCCAAGTTCACCCCTCCACTAGTGGGGCATGGATTGTATGGGGTAGCCTAGCATGAAAATGGGGATGAGGAAGATGATTTGAAGAAGACCTGAAGAAATATTGGAGATGGGAGAGAATTTAAAAGTTTAATTTGTTCATAAACAAACTTGCAGTTTCTTTCAAAATAAATCCCTTTAATCTGCAAATAAAAACTATACACTTTTGGGCTCAGAGAACTAAACAGATTCCATTTTCCAAACACACTTGTAATTTCTTTCTTTTCAAAAGAGGTTTATAAATCCACAAATAAAAACTACACACTGCAAAGCCAACATTGTGAAGATTTTGTGTCTGTAAGTGGGGGAAGGGGGGCATCAGATACGAGGGGATGTATGGAATAGTTTGATTTGATTTTCAAATGCTAGATTTTGGCCTGGTCCGCATAAAAAAGCACACTTTGAAATGGATTTCACATTGAATGGTAGTTCTTTGATCGTATTGTTGGCTAAACTGCACTGACCCCCCCCCCCCCCCCCCCCACCCCCTCCCCCGAAATTGTTCACTAAGGAGTGAGTAGTAAGGTGGATACGAAGGATACAGGTTTTGGGTTTCAACTTTAGAAATTCTATAATGTGTATTGTCTGGTCCGGATCTGTACCCATCAGCATTGTAAGGCATTGTAACAGCAAAGTAAGAGCAAAGTTCATTCTATCTATCACAAGGTGAGATCAATTTTGAATTCCCCCAAGTGAGTATCATTATAACATGTTACGTGTAGTTCTGCATTAGGCGACATCAATATGAATTCCTGTAAGTGAGAGACTGCCACATTTTAGCCTTCAGCAAGGATCGCATCATTCCGAATGTGTCGATCTTTTTCATTAAACCCATTGCCTACAGGAACCTTGTTGACACTGTATTAACCCTAAATGGGGATGCACAATCTAGTGGGAAACCAGTTAACCCATTGCCTACAGGAGGAACCTGGTGGGCACTGTATTAATCCTAGATGGGGATTGCACAATTCAGTAGGGAACCGGTTAACCCATGGCCTACAGTAACCTGGTGGGCACTGTATTAACTATATGGGGATTGCACAATTTAGTTGGAAACATGTTAAATAGTCTCCCTCATTCTTATAAAGCCTTTGAAGGAAGACCTTTAAATTTGGGATAGAACCCTACCCAAGTACTTTTGGAACTATTCCTGAATGGGCTCAGCTTCCAATGGGATTTAAAATCATTTAATTAACCTTTTTGTGATATCAAGTTGAATTCCCCCTAAGAAAGAAAGGTTGTACTATCTGTTACTTTTCTTCCTTCCAACCTTTTGTGAGGTAATATTATGAATTTCACTTGGATGCTTATGTTGGGTCATGTTCAATTTAAACAGTTCCCTACTATTTTTCAAATTTCCATAGAGATAATACAGGGCACACCAGGTTCCCTGTCAGTGATGGGTTAGCATTATATATGTGTTTCAGCAACTGTGTCCAACAAATTTGAATTGTAATTGTGGGACAAATAACTAAATTGAGTGAACATTTTGCGAAATTGATCGCAAATAGACGAAACCTAACCTGGCATTAGCACATTCTAGGCTGCTTGGGACGCAATTGAAGTGAAAAGTTATAAAAATTTGAATGACAAAAGTTTGAAAAAGGACGGGAAAACCTATATTATAAATAAAGCAAGATGTGTACCGTTATCTTGTGGCTTCGAATGCTAACCTTTTGTGAGATCAAACTATAATCCCCAACCCAGAAAAATGTGACAATTGAGCCTTTGGCTGTGCTCATGTGCAACGTCAATCATTCCAAACATACCTTTCTTTAAGTTCCACACTCAATCCTTCTACAAATAAAAAGTCATATAAGCCATTTCTTTAATTGCTTTTTTCTAAACTTTTTGTGGCGTTAATTCTGAATTTGCCAGGAGATGTTAGTAAGTCAGAAAGTAAGAAAATATGCTCAAATGCACATATTTTCTGACTTGCATTTAATTACAACTATGCAATTGATAGCAACCCTTTTATATGCAACACATCCCAGGAACCGTAACATTAGAGTGCCGTTTGTGCAGCTTATGTTAAATCTTAATCATTCCAAACATCTATTAACCTTTTTATTCCCTTGGATCTTGCTAAGCCTTTACTTGCGGGTTTAATTTCATTATTAACTTTTTGTGAGGTTAAAAAACAAATTTACCAACCATAATATTAGAGATACGATTGCGTAGTTCATCCTCAATGTAAATCAATCCCAACATCTCTGATTATATTGTTTTTCATTTTATCCTTCCTCCGTCTTGCCAAACTTTTATGGTGGGTTTAATTTCATTACAAATTTTTTGTGGGGGCCAATCAAATCTACCAACCCAGGAAACCATAAAAATTTGAGCTCCTTGCGAGATCAAGATTGCAAACACTGTAAATCATCGGGTAGACGTTTTCCCTTCTGTTCTGTTCATTTCCAAAGTGGATTTGAATTCATGGTAGCCTCTCGTGACAGTTAATCAAATTCATCTGCTCTGGAAATCATAACATTTGAGCTCTTCACGGGCTCACATGAACTATAACAACCCCAAGATATATTCCGCTTGATTTAATTTTCTTGTTTATAGCAACTCTATGACCAATTCACAGTGTGGAATGAAGACGGTTGGATATAACATTTCATTGTTGATAGCAATTCAATACCACGGGCACACTCGATGTATGATAACTCCATCGTCTATTCACAGCGTACAATAAAGAGGGTTGGAAAATACAGTTCATTTTCTTATTTTCATTTTCATTTTTCATAGCACTTTAGTATCAAAGGCCCATTTCACGTATAATAACTCCATGGCCTATTCATAGCGTAGAATGAAGAGGGTAGGACATTTCTTTTCCTTAGCTATCGCACTTTGGTTCCAAAGGCACAATTGATGTATAACAACTCAATCGCCTATTCACAGGGAAGAATGAAGATGGTAAAAATAATTATTTTAAACCATTTAGGACTAGTCTGAGAAACAGTCAAGCAGGGATGTGAGGATATACATGTAGCATGTTATAGTGAAATGAGATCCTCTTCAATCGGTTAACTTATTCTAGCAATATTTGAGCTGGGATCTATAGAGAAATGTGTGTTATACCGAAATAAAAACATATTCAATGGGTTAACTTGTCCCCCAAATACTCTGGCCGGGTTATATGGAGCATAATATGCTATGTTATAGGGGACTCTTTGATGGGTTAAGAAGAAGTCGCTGACTTTGATTGGATTGCCTTTTCCTGAAACCTGCCTACCAATCACAGAAACTTGAGTGCAGTACATGGTGTAACTTAGGAGAGCCATGGGGGGCACCTTGCCCATCTTAGTATATCCCCCCCCCCCCCCCCACCACCCAACCAGGATTAAATTTAACAGAATATTGGTGATTCCAAATTTAGTGTTATTGGTCAAATGTATCCTGTGTAGTAAAAAAATTGTTTCAAATGATGCAATGAATCTAAACCCAAGGCATTTACATTATCCCGGTGTGGGAAACATTCTTTGCCTATATTCTAGCAACCCCCACTGCCCCCAGCCCCCAGCCTCCAGCCCCCACCCTTGACTTGGTTCTAGCCCCAGCCGTGACATGATTTACCCCAAAACGACAAAATGTCCTACGTCAATTACTTCAAATGACAAGATTCAACCCAAGGCATGTATAAGCGCATCTTGATGTTAGAAATCTTCGTCCGTCGAATGCAGTAGGTTGGATCGGCTTTCCTTAAACCTTCCTTCCAATCAAAAGATACTCGAGTGCAGTGGCATAGCCTATTCCATCTCCCACTGCCCCCAACCCCCAGCCCCCAGCCCTCACCCTCCATGCAGCCCCCATGCACCCCTTAAAGGGTTCAGGTTCACCCTTGCTTCGCCGACGATCAAACGACAAAACGTCCGTCCGTCCGAATGCGGTAGGCAAATGGGCTCTGCTGGGACTATAGTCAATCAACTTCACTTCGCCTGTCTAAACAAATAAATGCAAGCGGCTTGTGCAAACTCCCCTGCGCCAACAGCCGTAGTCAGCTTCAATCTCCCTATCATTCCCCCTCTCTCTCTCTGATTTGGTAGTTAACCCTTCTTTCTTTCTTTCTCTCTCTTGCTTTCTGATTAGCTCACTTAGAACTGACAATGTTTCACTCGCAAAAGGTAAAGTTCTGCTTGGATTTCCTAACATTAACCCCATGACTACGGGGACCGGGTGGGTTGTGTAAAAAATCTATGAGGATTTCACAAACTCGTAGGGAACAAGTTAAAAATCCAAAGGCAAACAAAAATGACACTTAGTGAGATGCTGGACATGCAAATTTTGTTTTGATAGTATGCTCTTTCTCTCTTTTACTATCATTTCCTAACATTAGCTCTGTTCTACGTTGACGATCCTTTCTTTTACCAATCCTGCTTTTTTTCTCATCTTATTTGTATGTGGCTCACTTTAGAAGTGCAATCTTGTTTTTACTAACATCACATGGCTGTAACCTTTTCCAGAACTGTTTACATTACCTCACGTGTTTGGCCTTCCAATTCCCCCATTTTGTTTCAACTTTGCTCACCCTTCCTCAAGACTCCACACTAACTTTTGTTCTGTAATGGCCCGTTCGGGCAAGTAAAATCGTACATATTTGCATTTTACTTGCCCCAATATAACATTAACTTGCCCTCTTACTTGTTGATGAGATTTAGACATGAAATTACACTGTTCTCTTGTAGTTGAACAATTATTTAGTTGTCCAATCAAGCAAGCAACTAGACCAATTATGAAATTTTACTTGCCAGACATCAATTTTGACTTGCCCCGGGCAAAATTATGAAAGGGGGCATAGTAACAATATGTATTCACTTCTCCTTGTATACTTAAAGGTGCACCTGTTAAAGTGTCAGATACTGCCCAAAATTACATTTGAGAATTCAATCCTATACCAAAATCATTGTAAGATATGTCCGAATGATGTGTGAAAGTTTCATTGAAAAAGAACACTGCTTTCCTGGTTAAAAAAGCAAAAATTTGCATCAGCTTTTACAATGAATTACTGTATAACGTGTATGAGGTTTATGACCATTCATTAACGCTCTTGAGCTGAATGATTATCAATGATTGATATCGTCATACTAAAGGGGCATTTTTAAAAATCCAACCCTATTTTATTCTTCTCTTACCATAAGCCAAACAACACGGTAGAAGAGAAATGTGGAAGCTCCAAGTAATTTTCGTGGAGTTAGACACTTTACTGGTTCCACTTTAATATATCTTGTTATATTCTTGCTCAAATGTAGGACTACCGAACGACAAAAAAATGTGGGCAATCTCCCTTTATTGGTTAAGGATACCGTTCCAAGAACTGTTTACCTGCGTCCACCCATTCCCTACACAGTACCTACCCTAGTAATTAATTCACACTGTCCTCCCTACTGCCTTATAATGAGGTCAGTTACCTTTGTGTTATTCCGAAACAGCGGCGGAAAAAATAACACAAGTCTTACGTGGGTGATTTAACATACGCTCGATCTAGAACAACAACACCAAAAAGGCGGTGGAAAACTTTCAAGTCGTTCATGGATGATCCCAGGTGCAATCACACTAGAACAATAAAAACAAGTGAAAAAATACAAATTTGTATGTGGATGATTTAAAGCATGTCCACACAAGAACAACAAATAGCAGTGAAAAAATAAGTTGTATGTGTGTGATTTATTTAAGACACTTTTACACTAGAATAATAAACAGTGATGAAAAAAATACAAGTCTTAGTAATTTTGGAAATTACACAATAATACTCACGATTGCTTCATAACATTCATGCTGGTGCTTTAAAATAAACTTAGAATACACATAATTAAAAGGCCTAGAATCTAATGTCCAGTGGCATAGCTATGGTAGGATATGGGGCACATGGCCCCCCCCCCCAATAATTGTTGGTGTGCCCCCCCCCCAATAATTGTTGGTGTGCCCCCCCCCCCCCCCCCCAATCAGTCTGACCACGCTATGCCACTGCTAATGTCCTGTTCGGCTCCTTGCCTTTGAACATTCATGTCGGTGCTTAAGATGCATTCATTATACATTAATCGTTCCGCGGGGCTAGAGCCTAATATTTTCTTTAGGGTAGCGTCCCACTCATTAACATGCAGGTAGGCACTGATGAAACATGCATGCGCTGTTTTCATATTTGATGCGGCGAACGCTGTACATGGATATTTTACGCACCAAGTGATCCGGCATGTTCGGCGTGGAAAAACGTGACAATGCTAACAAAGCATGAGGACGAGCTTGTCAGAACTTGGGTCGCAAGATCGTAAATTATTAGAGCATCACATACATGCAAATTGTGTTCTGATATTAAACAAACGCTACATGAATATCTTTATACGCACCATGCAATCTGATATGTCCAGCGTAGAAAACCGTGACAATGCTAACAATGCTAACGAGCCGTGAGCATGAGCTTGTCAGAACTTGTTTCGCAAGATCGTAAATCATTAGAGCATCACATACATGCAAATTGTGTTCTGATATTAAAGGGATCTAGTAACTTTGTTGACATGTGCAAAAAGTGATGAATGGTTGATGCAATGTATATTATTGTTATCTCATATGTCCATAGGGTATTGTGTGAAAATTTCAAGTCAAATGGACATTGCATGGCCAAGTAATGAGCGAAAATGCAAAGTGATATTCAATAACTCACTGCACTCACTTTGTACACAGAAGAAAAACTCGCCCGGAGTTTTTCTTATCTGAATACTTCGATCGCACATATCTTTGTAACGAAAGGGAAATTTGAAAAACCGAAACCTGTCCCATGACTTTATTGTTAATACGAATACAACAAGGTATGAGGGAACTGCTAGAATGAAAAATTTATTTTGAGGATTTGGACAATGTTACTAAGTCCCTTTAAACAAACGCTACATGAAATCTGATATGTTCAGCGTGGAAAAACGTGACAATGCTAACCAAGCGTGAGCGTGAGCTTGTCAGAATCTATGTCGCAAGATCGTAAATCATAAGAGCATCACATACTGTACATGCAAATCATGTTCTCATAATAACAATACCACAAAAAATACTGCATTTTTACAGTCTGAAGTGTCCTACATATCAAATGCACAACATCTTTTCCTAACATCAGAAAGGGGTAGTTTTGTTTTTGAAATTTCACGATACGAGATGCTCTGCCTACATGAGCAACGTGACTACTCTAAACATAACTTGTGCATTAGTTTGTCAGAATCTGTGTTGTTCCTATCATATTCTCATCATTTTTATTTCTAATTGCATCAAACAGAGTCTCGACTCTCAAGTGCCCTACATATTGCATTCATACCATCTTTTCCGAACATTAAAAAGGGGTCGAGATTGTTTTTCAAAAAATTTTCTACAATAAATGTTCCACATGGACAACGTGACATATCAAACATTACATGAGCGTGCAAGTTTGTCAGGATATGTGTCACCAGATTCTACATCATCAACGCATCACATATATTCATATCATATTCCCATTTAAAAAGAAATTTGATTGCGCTTTCAGAGTTTGAAGTGCCCTACATAAATAAATGCATACCATTTTTCATAATATCGAAATGAGGTCAGGCTTGTTTTTGCAATTTTATGAATCCGATCGTGTCAGAATATGTTTCGCCAGATTATTCTACGCATCAACGCATCACATACATGCATCTCGTGTTCCCATGTGCAGCAATTTTTAAAATATTGCATTTTGAAAGTCTCAAGTGCCCTAAATATTAAATGCATGTACATGTTTTCCCAATATTGAAACGAGGGAAAGTTTGTTTTTTCCAAATTGCATTGTCAGTGTCTCCAGTTATATTCCTGTACCATTCCTGAATAGTTTATTAAAAAGGGGCTCATTTTGTGGAGCTAGATAGCAAATTATTAGTGCATCGCCTCATTATAACATCAACACATTTTCAACTGTTCAAATTGTGTATAGTTTGCAATTTTGACAAGATCCTAGCTGGCCCAATTCTTTTCAGGACCAGTCCTGAATGGGTTAACCCGTTCAGGACTGATTGATTTTGCTACAACGTGTATTCTCCATAGACCCAAGCCCGAGTATTTTCGGGACCAGTCCTCAATGGGTTAAGAAAGGGTTCGTTTTGTTGGCAATCTTGGTGATCTCCAGCACTCTACAAACTGCATGTAAATGCATACTTCTTCATATATCAAAAAGGGGCCAAGATTGCAAATTTGTATCCTATGATATGCTGATAATCGGAACAGAAGACCTTTTTATAGGACAGAAACTATGTCAAGAGACTTAAGTACAGATCACTAGCACGCCATTTTGTTTATCATATTCTGCAATGCACTCTACATTTAATACAATCTTTTCAAAACATCAAAAAAGGGGTCAAGATTATTTGTGGAATTCCATGATACAAACAATTCTGCATCTATGAGATACGTGACAATCCTTAACAATTCTAACGAGGAGTGAGCCCTCGCTTGTCAGAAACTGTGTCGCAAGTTTGTACATCATCAACACGCTACATGTATGTACATGCTATCATGTTCTAATAACATTAATCTATCCATTGTCTATTAAGGGAAACTGGTGGGCCCTGTATTAACTCCATGGAGATTGCAAAATCTAGTAAGCAACAGGTTAATTTAAAAGGGAGGTTTGTATTCTTTGCTCGTTTGAACATTCTCCTGTGCTTCTCATAAATACATTCCATCATTTTCATAACATTTAAACGAGGTCAAGAATGCTTTTCCAATTTTGTGATAAGAAACGTTCAGCATCCACGAGATACGTCACAATCCTAACAATTCTAACGAGGCTTGAGCCCTTGCTTGTCAGAAACTGTGTCAAAAGATCATATATCATCTTCACACCACATACATGCGTATCATGTTCTAATAACATTGAATATTAAAGGGGGTGCATTTTTTAAGCTTCTCCTGTGCTCCGCATAAATGTATGATACCATCTTTTTCAAAACATTGGAAAGGAGTCGATAAATTGTATTTCCAATTCTGTGATATGCAATGTTCTGCAG
The DNA here is from genome assembly GCA_037951105.1 of Echinarachnius parma. Classification (NCBI taxonomy): domain Eukaryota; kingdom Metazoa; phylum Echinodermata; class Echinoidea; order Clypeasteroida; family Echinarachniidae; genus Echinarachnius; species Echinarachnius parma. The sequence continues at coordinate 9,214 of JBAMJV010007447.1, forward strand.
GAAGAACCTCAAAAAGCATTTATTAGCTTGTTTATGTTATTGCAAGATTGTCCGTAATCACTGCATCTCATACAAACAGGGCTCATATAATTTTCTAATACCAATCAAAATATGTTTTGTTTGCATGATTATTGATGAGCCAAAGTTCTTGACAAAAATGCATACCATTTCTTTCATAACACTAAAGTAAAAAGAGAGCCACGTACGCTCTACATACATGCGTAACGTGACAAATCTGACAAAATGTGAACCTAGGTTTTAAAATTGTGTCGCGAGACGTTAGATAATCACTGCACCTCATCCAAGTACAGTAGGGCTGTATCATGTTCTCATAACATTGACAATTTTGTTTTTTGTTTTCATAATTTCTGAAGGGCCCTCCCCCCCCCCCCCCCCCCTCCCACTGCTCGACATAAATGCATGGCATCCTTCCATAGTGATATAAAAGGAGCTATGTTCTGATTACATGTGTGTAACACAAATCTGACAAAACATTAACCCCAGCTTGTCAAAAACTGTGTCGTGAGACAGAATATAATCACTGTACCTCTTACAACAGGGCTCCAATCATGTTCTCATAACATTTTTAAAATGTGTTTTTGTTAAATCATAATTTCTCAAGGGCCCCGCTGCTCAACAAAACTGCATACCATCCTTCCATAGCAACATAAAGGAGCTGTGTTCTGATTACATACATGTGTAACACAAATCTGACAAAACATTAACCCAAGCTTGTCAAAAACTGTGTCGTGAGACAGAATATAATCACTGTACCTCGCACAACAGGGCTCCAATCTTGTTCTCATAACATTAAAAATATGTTTTTGTTTTTCATAATTCCTGAAGGGCCCCATCAGCGCTCGACATAATAATTATAATAGCTTGCATTTATATAGCAAAACATTTATATGACAAAACATTAACCCAAGCTTGTCAAAAACTGTGTCGTGAGACAGAATATACTCACTGTACCTCCTACAACAGGGCTCCAATCATGTTCTCATAACATTGAAAATATGTTTTTGTTTTTCATAATTCCTGAAGGGCCCCATCAGCGCTCGACATAATAATTATAATAGCTTGCATTTATACAGCGCTTAATACATACCATTGCATACCAAATGCATACCATTATTTCATAACATTGAAAAGAAAGAGATTGTTCTGAGTAAACAGGAAACACATGAATCAAACAAAGTGTGTGCACAGGCTTGTTAAAATCTGTGTGGAAAGACTTTAGACCATCATGGTATGTCATACAACTCCGCCCATATCATGTTCTAATAATATTGCAAACATATTTTGTTTTCATAAATTCTGAAGGGCCCCTGTGATTGACATTAATGCATACCATCTTTTCATAACAAGGGGGGTGTTTCACAAAGATTCTAAGTTGAACTTAACTCTAAGTTGGACCTAACTATTATGGAAAGCCATTTGTAGCCTTGGAATAAAATAGATTCAAAAGCAAAAAAACAACAAGAGTTTTAGACTTTTCATAAATGTTGCATCAAGAACAAGAAACTTCTTTGATAATAGAAAATATTAATAACTTGAATCAAAGTTTTATGCCTTTGAAAAAGGACTTTTGCAACAATTTTTCAAAGAAACTAGTGGCCTTCCATACTTTTTAAGTCCATCTTAGAGTTAAGTTCAACTTAGGATCTTTGTGAAACACCCCCAAGTTCAAGTATGTTTATAAATGGAATTCTATGATATATGCAATGTTCCGCAAGCAAGTACGTGAGGAATTTGAAGGCTCTAATGAATATGAAGGCCCTCTCTTGTCAGAAACTGTGCCTCCAGACACATAAATGCTTATCATAATATTCTCATATTTAATTGCTCACATTTTTGAAAATTGTTATAAATTGTCACACCATCATTCAGTAACATGAAAAGGGGGGAGTCAATATTGTTTTCTTTATCTTCAAATTCTAGTTTCTGTTTCTAGATCTTAATAGAAGCATGTAACATCTTTTCATAACATGAACAATTATTTGCCAGATCGAGCAAGCAAACCAGACAATTTATGACATTTCATTTGCCCGACACCAATTTTTACTGTGCTAGTGTCAAGCCCTGGATATTTTATGAGTTATTCTACAAGACATTGTGAATATACATGGGGAATGTGACGATCATCACATACATTAGTTTGTGTGCCCTAGCTTGTCATAATCTGTGTGGGCAGATTATCAATCATCTGCACACTACAAGCATATCATGTTCTCATTAAATTATAATAAAAACATCCTGCCCAAGCAGAAAAAAAAATGTCTCCACTCTCTTTTTATAATGCTTCAATAAAGTGAAAAGAGACCTTGGCAATGCTTTGTTCAAATTATTATCAGTTCGGTGTATTTATATTATGTTTTAATGTTTATTAATTTTCAAAAAATTGTCATATTTTATTAAATTTAAGAATTTAAATAGTCTTTTCAATTTTGTTTATTGAAATATTGCCAACACTCCCAACACAAATACATACCATCTGTACAATGTTAATCACATATATGGTGAACATGATGGCTCTATAAACAAAGCTTCAAGTTTTGTTTGAATTATCATCAGTTCATCACATTCGGTTCTCATTTTATTCATTTAAAAAAATGATGCTTGCTTATTGGACGATTGCCAACACTCCAACATAAATATACTTGCCGGTATTCTGAAGTCGTGTCTAAGTGCTTTTTTAACTAAACAGTTGTTTAAAGTCCTGTCTAAGTCCTGTCTAACTTTAGTCACGAGGTCGTGGCTAACTTTTTCGTATTCTGAAGTCGTGATTAAGTCAAGTTAAGCTCGAAGTCCTGTCTAAGTCCTGTTTAACTTTAGTTACATGCGAGGGGTTGTTTAAGTCCTGTTTAAGAGCGCGATTCTGCTGCTTTGCAACCTACAGCACACTCCCCTGTACTCTACCGGGAAGTTGCGGCTGAGGATAACTGTACGTGTACCCTTAACATTTTAATTACGAATTGCAGGATTTTTTCTCGTGTTGCCCTATCATTTTCTTTGATTGCACATGCGCATTCTGCTTATCGTCTGCAGCCCGAGCGCGAAATTACGTCAGAGCGCGGCATTACGTCAGAAATGCCTACAGAGCATGCGCGAGAGTCCTGTTTAAAGTTAAACAAGTGTTTAGTTAGTCACGACCCAGACACGACTTCAGAATACAAAATTTAGTTAGACAGGACTTAGACGCGACCTCGTGTCTAACTAAACAGTTGTTTAACTTTAGTCGTGACTAAGTTAGACACAACTTCAGAATACCGGCCACTGAGTTCAGCAAATATGTGGGGCGTGTGGTGCCTCTAACAAACGGTGCAATAGCGTATTGCAGGATGTCTCTACGGACAATAACATTCTCGAAACAAAACCAAAACGCAATGTATTTGCTATGCAATCATACATGCTTTATTTCTTTAATAAAAACAACTTAATCTTCTTTTTCTATTGTTATCTTTAATTCCACATAACAATAATTAGAACAGTCTTTATTGAGCACAGAGAACAAACAGCATAATGAAGAGATCTTATGAGCCGATTACTCGGCATTCCTCCTACTTGAAATTGAAATTGCCTATTTTCCTGGAACACTCGTCAGAAAACAACGTCGGAAACGGGGTAGGTTTGAAAAACAATTGAAACATGACTCTGGCACAAAGCGGGTGATGGAGAGGTGAAAGACGGGTTAAGAGATGGAGGAGGACGAAGAAAGAGGGGGAGAAGGGGAGGGAAAAGGAGAGAGAGGGGGAGAGAGAAGGGGAAAGGAAGAGGGGGAAGGGAAGGCGTAAGAGGGATATGAATAGATAGTAAAAGAGAGAGGATGAGAAGAGGAGGAAGGAGAGAGAGAGAAATAAGAGTAGGATAGAAGGAGGAAGAAAAAGGATGAGATAGAAGAGAAGAAAGAGAGTGAGAAAGGAGGAGGTAGATAGATAAATAAAGATGAAGTAGGAGAAGGAAGGGGAAAGGGGAGAAGAAATAGGGAGAAATAAGATAAGAATAAGGCAAGAGAGAGATAAAATGGAGTAATAGAGGGATACGGAGAAAGGGATAGACGGGGAAAGAGGTAGAGAGAGGGAAAGAAAGGGGGAGGTATAGAGATAGATGGAGAGATAAAGATAGACATAATATATAGAAGAGCAGACATAATAATTGGAGTGAGGGAAGGAGAGGAAGGACATAGAGAGCAGTGATATAAGTTAAGAAAGTGATAAAAGAAGGAATAGAGGGGGTAAAGAGAGAGTGCAAGAGAAGAGGAAATTGGGATTGAAAGATAAATAAAGGGAGAGTGTGTATGCATAGGTATTGCAATTGATACACCTGGCCCAATTGACATAGCCCGGATATACATACATGTATACTCACACAGTCAAGATCGATGTAAGGTGTGTTACAAGAAATAGTTCTCAGGTTTTAATTCTCTCTTCCTCCCTGTATTTCTATTTCATTTCTAGTTGACTTATGTGTACGTTAATTTGAATGTGGTTAACTTGCAACCCTGCAGAATTGTGCTGATCCTCCAAGTTTATTTGTAAGGGGTCCACTTAAAAAAGACCTCCCTCCCTCAAATTGTTTTAAGTTTGTTCCCCCTCTCTCCATACCATCCCCACCCCCCCCCCCCCCCAACCCTCCAGCTTAATAAAAACAATTTAAACAAATTGTTTGCAGTTTGTTCACCCCTCCCCACCCCCTCTCCGTCTTCCAGCTAAACCTAACAAAAACAACACAAAATAAAAACAAAACAGAATGAGTTTCCTCATTATGCATCAATGGGAATGGACCATCCCAGTTTGTTTACAAATTTGCAGCGAATGTTTTCAAGGTCATCTGACAGACTGCGCAAATATGTTTACAAATGTCAATGATACATATTTTGAAAATTAAACAATATCTGCCAGGATAATATTGGATGCAAGTAGTGAGACATATATATATATGCTGTCTACTGACAAACAAAATATCATTTTAAAGGGATCCAGTCACATTGTCTGAATCAACCAAACGCACTTGCATCTCTCTAGTGGTTCTTTCATGTCTGGCTGTTTTCCTCTTTCTAATAGAAATATGAATCCAGCATTGGTTTTACATAGTTTGTCCTTTAAATTGAGATATTTATGAATTAATTTAGAAAAAAATTCTTGGGATCAATTCAACTGTGTACAAACTCACAGCAATAAGCAAGCAGATAGCAATTAGCATTTTTGTTCATTACTTGTAATATGACATTCATTTAACATGAATTTTCCACAGATAACTCAGTGGACATATTAGATCATAATGATACACATTTATCCAAACCTTTACCAGTTTTTTTTTAACATTATGTGAGCACAGTATCCCTTTAAAAGGAATGGACTCTTGGTAATTGTGATCACATCAATATTGTTCAAGGCCACTTCATGAGCTTAAAGATGTTTTTCAATTTAAGATTTGAGATTTAGGTAACCAAAAAGTCAAATAATATGTATGATTTATATTAACGATGAAGAATTGCTATTAAAAGTATACACAAGTTTATAAAAAGGAGGAAAACAAATCCACAAGTTGCCCTTTTTCGGTTGTTCGGGGGAAAGGTCACACGACTTTATAGTGTGGCAAAAATGGTAAGCATAAACATTAATATGTCCCTCATGCCAAACAGGAATTACAATATCTATATACATCAGGAGTGTCTCGATTTGATTTCATGAACTTGAGTATGAATCAATTATTCTAAATAGAACATGAGAGACTTATCTACAACATTTTATGCACAAGCAATGACTCATTTCAAGGATCTACTGTAATAAGTTGCTAAGAAGTTGCCTTATTTTGCTTCTTCAAGAAAGGTCATATGGTTAAGATTCACTGAAAAGGTTGTCTCTGTCTGTAAAAAGACAAAAAAAACTATTGCTACAAATATTAACATTGTCTCAAATGTGTTTTTCTATTTTGTCAACAAATGGTTTGGAATATCAATCAATGAAAATGAGATGAAAAAATACAGAGAATGAACTATACGACATGTTCTGTGAAGACAAACCAATTTTAGAGAATAAAATGTTGAAATGAAACCATTTACAAACCATGACCATTTGTTGACCATTGTTACATATTATGTTGCTTCAAATATGACAATTACTGAGCAGGCAATTAATGTACTATTTTTGTCAAAAATTGAACTTGCAGAAATTGGTTTATTTTGACTGTTCAGGAAAAGGTCAAAAGGTTTAGCTTGACAACAACAAAAAATTGTAAACAAAAACATTCACTGAAAAAAAAAACATTGCTACAAACATCTGTACTGTCTCAAGTGGTTTTCATAAAAATTGAATACCAATAAAATGACATGGAATATCAATAAATGAAAAGCAAAGAAGAATTTAGAGCGGCCGAACTATGACATTTTCGCGGCAGAAAATCAGGGTTTTACAGAGATAAACTGTCCAAGGACAAAGCGCAGTGTGAGGGAAAAAAGGGAGCCACATGGAGCACTTTAATAAATCAAACTCGTCATGCGTATTAGAGCCAATCTCGCAGCCAAAATACAAAAATACAAAAAAATCAATTCCTTCTACTACTACCCATTTCACACCAAGGTAAGTAAATTACAAGTACAGCCAAACCTGTCTCAGTGGCCACCTGTCTATAGCAGCCAACCTGTCTATAGCGGCCAAGAAACATGATTCCCTCCAGAGAAAAACAATGTTATAGAACCTGTCTGTAGTGGTCACCTGTCTACAGTATCCACTATTCTTATTTCCCTTTGGTGGGCACTATACACAGGTTTGACTGTATATAATGTATATCAAAAGGTAGACAATTAGCTATCTAACTTAGATGTGAAAGGAGTATGTGTCTACACCAGGGGGGTATTTCGACTCTAAGTTGGACATAACTATTATGCAAAACCATTTGTAGCCTTGGAATAAAATATATTCGAAAGCAAAAAAAAAGAAGAAATTTAGACCATTCATAAATGTTGAATCAAGAACATGAAACCTCCTTGATAACAGGACGTGGTGTGGCGAGATTGGTAGAGCGCGTGCCTTCCAATCGAGAGGTCCCGAGTTCGAACCCAAGGTATGCCCATCAAGATTTTCCTTCAGCAAGAAAATTATCCACATTTGCTGCTCTCGACCCAGGTGTATAAATGGGTACCCAGAAGGATGGAAAGGAGTTACTTAGCACTGTGTGCACCCACGAGGTTGCCCCAGGGAGTGGACAATGTGCACTTTGTGTGCTGAATTGAGTGCAGTATGTATCCGATGACCAGGATAATAATAGTGATGCGCCACGAGCGTTAAAAGACGGAACGTGCGCTATGTAAGTAGCCACCATTATTATTATTATTAAAATATAAATGATTTTAATCAACATTTTATGCCTTTGAAAAAGGACTTTTACAACAATTTTTTTGTTTTAACTAGTGGCTTTCCATAAGTTCAACTTATGATTCTTGTGAAACACCCCCAGAAGGGATCCAGTAGCAATCCCAAACAAAAACCGACCTTCATTGTGCAGATCATTTGTGACCTGCCCAGACCTCACACTCAAACAAAATGTAATTTATTGTGATATTTAGATCAGTATGCATTAAAAACCTGTCTCTGCAACCACCTGTCTATACCAGCCAACCTGCCTATAGTGACTACTAAAAGAGATCACCTGAAGAGTAAAAACCAATATCATTGAACCTGTCTGCAGCGGTCACCTGCCTATTGTGGCCATTTTCCTTGCTTCCGAGGGTTTAGCACTTGGTTATTATACACCGGTTTGACTGTAGGTCTGTTTACATCAGATGATAACTGTTGACTTTTTATCTAACTAAGATGTGAACGTACTTAGAGTATCTGATAATGCTATTGTTTGTCATATTTGGACAACAAACTTTGACATAAAATGTGAATGGTATCTAACTTAGATGTGAAATAAGCACCTGTCTACCCTTTGACGGGACAGGATATGAATCATTAACCTGTTCCCTAATGAATCAAGTAATCTCCATAGAGTTAATACAGGACCCAGCAGGTTCCAGTAGGCAATGGGTTTATCTGGTCCCAACTAAATCTAGCAATCCCCATATAGTTAATACAGGAACAAACATGTTCCTGTATGCAACAGGTTAACCTGTTCCCTACGGAATTTTGCAATCCCCATAGAGTTAGTATATGACCCACCAGGTTCCAGTAGGCAATGGGGTAACCAATTCACTATTAGATTTAGTAATCCACATATAGTTAGTACACGACCCACCAGCTTCCCGTAGGCAATGGGCTCAGATGAACAGACCTTCCATCTTAAGAATGTTATTGTTTGTCATGGGGCTTATATGTACATGTGTACGCCTTCTCAGAGCATCCTCAATTTCTGGAAACTAGCCTCATAGAATATACAAATGATGCACAGGCTTGAGTGGATCGGTAGGAATTGGATGCACGAGTTTAACTTTGGAATGGTTTTAGACCATTTCCAAATTTAAAAGAGTGCAGACAATTCTTACCAATCCACGAAATATGCCTGTGCAGCATTTGTTTTTATAAAATGGGCGCAAACAAATGCAAAAATCAAACTTAAGTGAGCCATGCATCAGTAAAATGCATAAGTAAAATGCATCAGTAAAAACTTTTACACGCTAATTGACCAATCAGAATGCAGGGATTCTTCTACCCATTTTATAAAGTCAAATGATAAGAGAAGGTTACTGATTGTCTGCGAGCTTCTGTGCATACATGTGTGCATTCGTCTTCTCAGAACCTCCCCTATTAAATGGAAACTGGGTCTAAATGATGTCCCTTATCGCACAAAGTGCCTTCTACCATTAAAACAAAATATTTGTAAGCAGACGAGGCAATATTTGAGATGTTCATCTCCTTTGAGTTTCAAAATGTCCAACCAATTTAACATGAAGTTATTTCTATTTAAACGTTAAGGACCAAGCTTAATATTAACTCTGACTGGTACAAAGTCAATTACATAAATGAGCAGAGCAAGGTTACTGATTGTTTGCGAGCTTCTGTGCATACATGTGTGCGTTCATCTTCTCAGAATGTCTAACTATTTATGGAAACTCGGTCTGAATGGCGTCTCGTATCCTGCCCTCAATAAGCCTTTAAGAAGCAGACCAAGCTCAAGGGAGCATCCACATCCATTCAGCGTCAGACGAATGTGACGTTTGACTTTACGTACAAAGTTAATCATATTAACCAGAATGCTCAAGATGGCATTTGTATCCCTTTAGCGTCAGAAGAACCTCTCAAGATGGCACTCACATTCATTCAGCGTCAGAAGAATGTGACGTTTGACTATATTCAAATTTAATCATATTATGTAACCAAACTAGTCAAGAGGGCATTTGTATCCCTGTAGCGTCAGAAAAACCTCTCAAGATGGCACTTACATCAATTGAGCGTCAGAAGAATGTGACGTTTGAGTGTACAAAGTTAATCATATTAACCAGAATGCTCAAGATGGCATTTATATCCCTTTAGCGTTTTTGTATCCATTTAGCTCAAGATAGAACAAAATGGAAAATTGGTGAAGAGGCCTTCCTCTTCCAGTGGAGTGAAGTAGGCTGAAGAAGAAGCGTCAGAAGAACCTCTCAAGATGGCACTCGCATCCATTCAGCTTCAGAAGAATGTGACGTTTGACTGACATACAAAGTTAATTATATTAGGTAACCATAATAGTCACGATGGCATTTGTATCCCTTTAGCGTCAGAAGAACTTCTCAAGATGACACTTACATCCCTTTAGCGTCAGGAGAAAATCAACTCTGGCTGTGCAAAGTTAATTTCATTCAGGGCCTTCTGCCATTCGATGAAAGATTAATACAAAAACATTAATGTCCTAATGAGTATCAGAAAGCAAGTCACAACATCTTGTTTGCATTAACCTATTCCATTCCATGAGTCCAAGACACCTCAGGATTTATGCTGTGGTCTATGTAAATTGTGCAATACCGTTTATCTTTAATGAAATTAGCTCCTTCTGTAACTAACCCTCAGAAGGACATAACCATAAGCCCTACACAAAGTATATTAAATCAAGGGCTTCTACCTCTAAATAAAGGATTTTCTTCGCATGCCCCTTGGTTGTGAGAAAGTCAGTATAACTAAAAATATTTCACTCAACTTAATCAAAGAGAATCCGTACATGTCTAATAACCAGGAAGGATAGTAGACATGTACGGATTCTCTTTGATTAAGGCCATTTTGGCTCTAAGCCCAATTATTAGGAATCAGAGTCAAGGGCCAAGGGTCACTAATGAATCGATTCTACAAGACCCTGGAGGAATTGTAGGGACCTTTAGGGTACTTACATGTGCTCTACGTTCATTCAATATTGTATGTTCATCTTTAACCCTGAAAGTTGTATACTGCATATGATGGAAGATACACAAAACTTCCATGTACACGTATGACAACTGACATTTCACCTCCAAAATGAAAGTCTTTTTGCAATTTGTCCATTGACAGCATTCCCAAGTATCGTTTAATTTAATGTAACATGCATTCTCCAATGACCCTTAAGCCCACAATACTTTGGACAGCATCCTCAGCAGTATCATGCACATCACACGTAAGAAAGACTTGTACGCATAAGCGTGGCATCTTTTTAATATACACATAGAACGGTTCCGTGAAACACGAGGACGAATTTCAAATATGACATTTCCGTGCCAATGTGCCTATTTCAGATGGACATGCACATCACATGTACACTACACACATACCTTTAATGATTTTTGTAATGCAAATAAATTCACTGCAAGGCTGGAAATGCTAGCATATTCTACATAAGCATGCTGTGAGATTTGAGATATCTTTGGATTGGGTGTAGAAAACCTGTGTTAACCCACTCAAGACTAATTGATATTGGTATAACATGCATTCTCCATAGACCCCAGCCAGTCCTGAATAGGTTAAACTAATATCAATTGTCTTCAGTGAGTTATAGGCCTTAAGTAATAGATTCTCGGTTTGCCGAAATATCCACATGTGCTTACCTGTGCATACATGCACAACATTAAAGGGTACCACCACCACCCAAAAATAATATTTTTAGTAGTCCATTCCACCAACAAGTTCAGAAAAATATGTTTCCAAAAAAATGTAATTTAATTGGAAAACGCATCACCATACTACAACATGTGTTCATGGGTCTGCCCATGAAGACTACCTTTTGTCTAGGACGAACGCATCGTCCGTGAATCTATTGTCTCCAAACGTACATGTGAATAGAATTGGTGCACACCCAAACGTTTGGCGTGTACGGAACCATGAGGTCATAATGGTTCCGTAAGGGGTGGTAATTAATTGCAAAGTGTTGGGCATCTATTTGATATCACACAACGGTACCAAAACATATAATTACCGTATTTGTCGGTGTATTAACCGCTCCGGTGTATTAATCGCACCCCTTTAAAAAAAATTACAAATTAAAAAAAAAGTGCGGTTAATACGGTCGTGTATTAACCGCACCCCCTTTTTTTTGAAAAAAGGTGCGGTTAATACACCAGCAAATACGGTATGTGTTTTTCTTGGTGGATTGGTGGTCCCCTTTACGAAAACAAATGCAAGAAAACTTTTCTCTATTTTCTTTCCATCTCCTATCTCTCCCACCAGACTCCCAAACCGTCATCTCAATTGACGTCAATCTACGAATGTATCAAACGTAAATTCAGGCGTGGGGGGGGTTCTTTTCTTCTCTCAAACAAACGTGAAAAATTCAATGCGCAGAAAACTCCCAAGAAATTACTCCCGAGTCACCAGGCTGTTACTTAGATACATTACATTTCCGTCGCTCATACATCTTCAACATTTGTTTTCTTAAAGGGATCTAGTAACTTTGGTGATGAATGGTTAATCAAATTTGTATTTTTGTGATCAGATACAGCTGAGAAATGTGTGAAAACTCAACGGTAAATGAATATTATACGGCTGAGTAATGAGTAAATAGGCATATAAGACCACAGAAATACACATATAGTAACCCTCTGTCAGTTTTGGCACATGTCAAAAAAGTTACTAGATGCCTTTAAATGTATCTCCTTTCTTTTTTCCATCTTTGATTTTTCTTGTATGTGCTCCCTTCCTTATCTAATATGTTTTCCCTGAGTTTATTTGTAGTAACATACCAGAAATGTTAGATACATTACAGTAATGTACATTCCCATCGCTCATACATCTTCAACATTTGTTTGCTTGAAGTGATCTAGTAACATTGTACAAATCCCTAAAACTTACTTGGAACTCTAGCAGTTCTCGCATACCGTGTTGTATTCATATTAACAATAGAAGCATGTGACAGGTTTTGGGTTTTCAAATTTCCCTTTCATTAAAAAGAGATTTACGATATTTGAAGTGTTCAGATATTAAACTATCCACTGGATAGTTGTAACCATGTACAAAGTCAGTGCAATAAGTTAGTGAATATCACTTTGCATTTTGGCTCATTACTTGGCCATATAACATCCATTTTAACGCAAAATTTTCACATATTACTCTGTGGACATATCAGATCACAACAATACACATTGTATCAACCATTCATCACTTTTTGCACATGTCAACAAAGTTGCTAGATCCCTTTAAATTTTCCTTCCAACTCCTTATTCTTCAATGTTTCCTTCATCATATTTCCGTCTTTTTCCCCATTTTTGATGATTTTTCTTACATTCTCTCCCTTCCTAATCTAATACTGTGTGTCCTTCCCCTGGATTATTCACAGTTCGTACCAGAATCTGGTGCGCAAATGCGATTTTATCGTAAAAACGTTTCTACTCAAGGTTGACCGATTCATAAAGGAGCTCATCCAGATGATATTCTAACCGCATAGATACATCCATGAAATGTTTCCATTTCAGTTCGTCTTTCTTCTCTGTTCTATTATGTGCATTCTAGCCTCCCAAGAAACACCATACATATGTTTTTTTTCTTCAAATGTCTCTTTTTTCCTTATCCAAAGAAACATATTGTTTGTTAAAATATCTTTTCTCTTCTCTGTGCGATGAAATTATATAAATCCCAGGGAAACCCAATGTTCTTTGTTCATTTTTCATTGAGATTATATAAAGTCTACTATGGCTCACAAAATGCATTCCTACATTACATCTCAGTTTCTTCAGATATATAACCTTTATTGTTAACCCATTCCCTATGGAATCCTGGTCTGACATGTGCTAACTAAATGGGATTTAAAATATGTAGGAGTTAAGGGGGTTTTCATTGATATCTTAACATTACTTTCAAGCCTAAGACTGGAAGATAAACAGAACTCTAAAAATGGAACGAGTTTGAAAATGCCATTTTATTGTAAAATGCTTTAGCTCAAGGTTGGCTGATCCATCACTTTACCTGGCGCTGTGAGTTTTGACTGTAAAGATAAAACCGTGAAATGTCTTCCATTTCCATTTCTATTTGTTTTCTTTTTCTCCTTTTTTTAAAATCTCAGCTATCTGCAATTTTGTATTTATTTAATGAGAATATGTCCTAAGAATGATACAAATGAAAGTATTTTTCTAGTACAGTAGGTTTTTTTTCTTCTACATAATACCCTTTTTGTTTTCATATTCTTCTTAGCATAATATGAAATGGAATTCAGCCACAAAAGGAACAGTCAGACATTTCACTTCATTTTGTAATTTCCTTTTTGTTAGCATAAAATGCTTTCCGCAAATTTCTCTTCAAACAAAAATATTCAATACATCAACACCATTACAATGAGTATGAAATGGAATTGATATGCCTCAGATTCTAGCTTTTAAAAACATTCCTACATTTCAACCAACTTGTTCATTTCCTTTCTTTATTATGTGCTTGGTGCAAGTTTTTTCTCAAACAAAAATGTCTGAACTAAAAAGCTACAATGAATTGAGTACCAAATTGAAATGATATGCCACATATTCTATCCTGAAAAGAAAATGTAAACACCTTATTTGTTCATTTCCTTTTTCATAATTGTCTGTTTGGTACAAATTTCTTTCCAAACAAACACTTCAATATAACTACAATGCTACTATGAAGTGAATGACTCGAGATAGAAATGATAATATGCCTTAAAAAACATCCACACATTTTAACTCAATTGTTCATTTCTTTTTCATTATAATGTGCTTGCTGCAAATCACTTAAATATTTTGAATGCCGGGGATTTTACAGGTCTATGGCATTTGTGTGTATTTTGCGGCGCAACTGGCGCAACGATGCGACACTGGCACTCAAAGAGTTTTTTTTTTAATAATCACAACAATGCTACAACAAATTGAGTGTGAGATGGACATCTAACTGAGGTTTCATCTTCAGCGCTTTCTAGAATCTCCCTTTGTCCCTAATTTGTATCATTTCTTTCCCCCCCCCTGTTATTTGTATCTTCATACTGATATCTAGGGCGGGGCATGACATTTTGTCGTAAAAACACTTTCTGCTCAAGGTTGACGATTTCATCACGTATAGATCTCCTCGAGATGAAATTCTAATCGCAAAGATACATCCCAACATGTCCATACATGTATTTCTATTCATGTTTCTGATCAAGTTTCTCTCTTTCTTCTGTATCCTCCTCAATTTTGCTTTTTTGTTACAATTTGTTTACATTGTTACAATAATGACTTACGTACATGATGTACCTGTTTTATATGTTCTTGCTAAATAATCTCTGCTATCTTATGACTATTTTCTTTTAATATTTTAATTTTATTTGTTAGGTAAAATAGAAATATTTGTGTCCTTCACCGAACATGACTACTGAATGTTAAACACTGGATGCTTTATAGTGCATTTTTGAATGATAATAATGTACACTTATATTGTGCAGAAACTATATAAATATACTCTACTGCGCATTACATTACACAAGAATAACTTCTTCTTGTTTTTTTTAATGACAAAAATATTGTAAAAAATATTTAAAAATTACTTAATTTAATACAAATAAATAAATAAAAAGAGAGCAGTCACAAGTTGACTCGGGTGTGAGGATTGAACCCCCAACCTCCCTGACAGGTGTCATGACCACTAGATCACTAGTATAGATCGCCTTATTGTTAGGGTTTGATATGGTTCTTCTCATTATTAGGTACCATTATCTTTTCAGACATAAGGAAACACAATAAAAGCATACGTATACATGATAATGACAAACATCTAATCTCACAACTATGACAGGCAAACATTTTTTGTTAAAGCATTTAATATCACCTACTTGTAATTTTTTTATCAAATGGAGATTTTTTACTTTCTTATTTTCCTATTCTCCTTCAAAAATTATGTTCACATTGCTTTATATGAATTCTGGTTTTAAAAAGAAATATATGTTGACTACTACAATCAATATGGACAAAAACAAAAACACTTTTCTATGGGTAGGACAGGAACTGCCGATAAGATAGTACTTCATCATAAATTGTAAGATATCCATATCCATATCAAATATCTTTCTCCATTTCATCTGTAGTACCTAGAGAAATAATGACCACTTAGAGAGAGAAATGATAGCGGTGTGCTGTTATATCCATGGAAAAGGGCCTATTCATCCAGTCTTGGCGTTATTGCAATACAGCAACAGAAGCGTGTACGGTTTCCACCACCCGCCGCTTGCTCATGAAATCTAACGAGTGGAATTGTCTTCCTTCCAACGCAAGGATCTTTTGATTTGAAGAAAATGGCAGAATGGCTATCATTTTCTGGGGTCAATTTGTTTTGTTTTTTCTCTACAGGTCTGTCCATTTCTATCCTTGCTTTATGTTATTCTTGTTTCTTTGTTAGCAGTACTGCCTTCCAGATTTAGTGTAGAAAAAAAGCTAAAAAGAAACACATTTAAAGGGTGACTAAATTAAAAAAATAAAAAGACTTTGGTTCTATCATGATGAATACATCACATATCTGTTGACTATTTGATGTACATTTTTGTCATATTTTTAATATTATTTTTTCTATTATTTGTATTCTACCTGCTAAGATCCACCCCTAAAAAAAACCTCTACCATTGACTTCTCTGACATCGCAATACCATTCAACCATCGATCAGCTAGATAAACATAAACAAAAGATATGTTCTCACCCACTGAGTACCTTGTTGCATTAGCATTGGATGTTTTCATTGAAACCCTTCTTTTCATGGTGAGTGGGCATTGTATAAAACATGAATGCTATTGTAATCATGTGGTCAAATGACATACCAATGTCTTTTGTTCATCTAGCTGACTGATGGTTGAATGGTATTATGATGTCACAGAAGTCAATAGCTTCTGGCAGGTTTTTTAGGGGTGAAACTTAGCAGGTAGAAAAAAGAAATAGAAAAAATAATATTAAAAATATGACAAAAATGTACATCAAATAGTCAACATATATGTGATGTATTCATTATTATAGATCAACCAAAGTTTTTTTTTTTTTTTTATTTAGTCACCCTTTAAATAGCTATATAAGCATTTTTTCTATTTAACTCTCACTGACTCTCACTCTCTCTTATCTAGAAGATGAAGAAATGATAGCCACTATTACAACTTAGAAGGTGGAGTGATTAATATTCTTGCTCTCTTTTTTAAATAACATTTTCTGTACTGCCCTACAGATAAGCAATTTTATATTTAACTCTCTCTCTCTCTCTCTATCTCTCTCGCATCTAGAAGATGTATATGAAAGAAATAGCCACTTATACACAAAAAAAGTGAGAGTGAACTGTCATGTAGGGACAAAGGCCTATTCATCCAGCCATTGCATTATTGCATCGCATTTAGAAGTGGATGGACGCGCATCCATCCTTCAGTCCACCCCACCCACACGCCGCCCGAGAAAGAGAAATTTACGGAGCCAAATTGTTTTCCTCCGATTCACTGAGTGAAAGTGTCTCCTTACTTTCCAAGCGAGGATCTTTTGATTGGAAGAAAAGGGCAGAGCAGCTATCGCTTTCCCGGGTTTGCTGTTCGATATTCTTTTTGTTTGCTGTTTATCTATCTTTTTTTTACCTGGCTCCCGGGCAGCTGACCTATACTGTTTTAGAAAAAAAAGATAAAACCTTTTTCGTCTTTCTTGTAATATACTGCAATGTTTTTCTCTTTATACATGAAAATATAATGGGATCATTCTTCTTTCTTTCCACAAATGTTGTTTATTGCATACTATTTTTGTTGACCTACTAATTAGAAGATAGAGCAAACATTTTCCTTGTTTTTTTTCAAACTACACCTGTTTCTTGCTTCTTCTTTGTTTTTACAAGAGAATAAAAAGCAAACTCTTTTTAGATTTTGTTCTCAAATAACTGTTTAATAACTGCTCTTTTTTGACCCATTAATTTTGAGAAAATGATACCCTTTTCCTTATTTCTTTGAACTGCAATGTTTTTTATATACAAATTTAATGCAATCATTCTTTATTACATCCTTAAATGTTTTTTTTTATACCTGTTTTTTTTTAATGACCTGCTAATTAAGAAAAAGAGAACACATTTTACTTGTTTCTTTACAGTGCACTTTTTTGTTTACATCAAAGTAAAATGCAATCTTGTTTTGTTCCTTCCACAAATGTCATATATTGCTTACAAGTTTTGTTACAACCTGCTTATTTGAAAGAAGAGAAAACCGTTTCATTGTTCTTATAACATAATATCATGATATATAAAATGCACCGCAAATAATCAATAACTAAATGCAATCATTTTCGCCCTCAAATGTTGTTTTTTTAATACCTGCTATTTTTTGCTGACCTTTTAATTTTGATGAACCAAAAACATGTCCTTGTTTCTTGAAACTGCAAATTTTTTACATAAAATAGAACACATTAATTGTTAATGTCCTTAAAGGGGTAGTTCAGTTTTGGTATAGAGGGTGCTGCACGAAATACATTTTTTTGTGAGATAATGAAAAACTGAGTGTAAAATTTGAAAGAGCATACAATTTTAATGACAGAATAAACTTTATTTGATCAAAATCGGTTCAGAAATGGCTGAAATATCAATAAATATATCCGATCGAAACAAATCTGCAGCCCAGATTTATTCTGCACTGTTTTTAGATCAAATTGAATGCACTCATTCTTTATTTTGTTCTCAAATTTAGTTTTTTTAATAACTACTTACTTATTTCTATGTGTTTTTTCTATGCAATAATGACCCACTGATTTGTACAAAGGAACAAAAACTCTTTGTTTTTTTATATTATGATGCATCATTTAAAATATGCTGATAAGAAGAATGAGGAAAACCTTCCCCAAAATAAAATGCAATAATTGTTTGCTTTTTCCCTCCATTTAGTATTGTCCAATATCTTGAATAGCACGAGCGACATCTGTCAATATGAACAAGATGTTTGTTTTTTTCCTGTGCTGAGGCAACCTCTCTATTGGAATAACATTTTAAAATCTTGTTTATTAATTTCTGTGCTGCAAAGTGCGGTGAATTCTTTTATTGAAATACCATATTTATGTTAACATTCAAAACTATCTGCTGTATACATACATATGTAGATCTCTTTTCATTACAATACCATCTTTGATCTAGATGCAAACTCTGGATATTGCAACTTTCCTCTGATGGAAGATGTCTGTATCTGCAAAAGGTTTGATACTTGCTTGGTCGTCAACACCAATTTGGTCAACTACATTATGCCTGAAACTTCTATTTCCAATAACTACAAACTTGTCCCAGACCCTAAACACAGGGCCCTATTCATTAAAGCCAAATAACAGTATGGGGAAAGTTACTGAAAGTATCTTTATTGGCCAAACTAATTGATCAGTTTTGTTGATATAATATTTAAAAAGTGCTTGTGTGGAAAAATCTGAACCTTAGTATCGTTAAATGCAGAAACATCAGTTAAAACGTTTATGCATGACGCCGACATGGCCAAAATTGTATAATCCCATATTAGTAAACATAATATTCTTTCACATGATTGGAAATAAGAGCATACATTTCAATTTTTTTTTGTGTGTGGGGCATTTCCCATTACTGTAATTTGGCTTTAATCCACCCCTTCTCCTATCCTAATCCTAAGCTCTTATCTGAATCCTAATCCAATCCTAAGCCTTTGAATTCAGATTTGCTAGTTTAATAGCAGAATGCAAATAGATAGAATGGGTGTGGCCTACGCTGCAAAACATATAAACAAGTTTGATCTCAAACCAGGTGGAGAAACAATATGTTTTCAAATAAAGTGAACAACATTGCAAGGTTTATTGCTTTCTCATATCTATCTCTAGCAAAACGTCAATGATCGAACACATTGTAAATAATAAAGTGAAGGAGAAGTTCACTGCCTCTCATATAACCCCTAAAACTTTGACAAATGTCAAAACCATATCAAGAAAATGTTCAATATTGATCCAAATTCTAATCTCTAATCCTAATCCTTAGGCAAAACCTCTAAATTCTGATTTTCCAAGACGACGGAATTAGTATCTACCGTATTTGTCGGTGTATTAACCGCTCCGGTGTATTAACCGCACCCCCTTTTTTTTTCTTTTTTTTGTTGAAAAAAGGTGCGGTTAATACACTAGCAAATACGGTAGATAGAAAGGGTGTGGCCCAAACAGCAAATTCCCCAACAACGTAGGCTTATAAACAAGTTTGATCTCAAACCAGGTGGAGAAACCAACATGTTTTCAAATAAAGTGAAAAACATTGCAATGTTTATTGCTTTCTCGTATAGATCTCTAGCAAAAAAGTCAACGACCGAACATGTGGTAAATGATCAAATGAAGGCGATGTTCACTGCCTCTGATATAACCCCTAAAACTATAACAATCATATGTAAAAACCAAATCTATATTAATCCTATTTCTAATTTAAAATTCTGGCTTAAAGATTGCATTGCGCGCGCGGGGATGCTACACCGTGGATCGCCATTGAACAATGCTTGTTTGTACACAGTGCATAACAGTGAGCCAGTGTGTATTACGCACCATTCACAAGATGGGACTGCGCATCAGATTCATGAATCCGAATTACCTTTAAACCACAGACTTTTGTCATAACCGATTTAAACCACGCAGACTGCAAATGGCAGTACGACTGCTATGACAGTTTAACGGCCACAGGTTTAGTATTAAATGTCTCGCATCCTTCAGCCTCTAGTTATGGAGCAAGTGACAGTGTCCTTCTCCAAGAGAATTAGACAGGAATATTAAGAAACTTCAAATTTAAAGACAGTGACAGTGTTCATCACCCAAAGAACTAGAAGGGAATGCTATCTTTCCATTACAACTATCTAACTTGCAACCTTTTGACAATAAGAAGCAGATAACAATGACGAGTTCGTGGACAGATCAAATGTGTTATTTCCATTTCTAATGTGTTTTCAACCATTTAACTTGCTACCTTTTTGTCAATAAGACAATAAGTTTATAATGTAATGAGAGGTTCGTGGATATATTATTGCTTTTGTCATCACAGGTTTAAACCACAGACTGCTATGGCAGTACGGCCACAGGCCTAGTATTAAATGTCTCGCATCCTTCAGCCTCTAGTTATGGAGCAAATGACAGTGTCCTTCACCCAGAGAATTAGACAGGAATAAGAAACTTCAAATTTAAAGACAGTGACAGTGTTCATCACCCAAAGAACTAGAACATTACAACCATATAACTTGCTACCTTTTGACAATAAGAAGCAGATAACAATGACGGGTTCGTGGGCGTTATTGCTTTTGTCATCATAGGTTCAAACCACGCAGGCTGCTATGGCAGTACGACTGCTATATAACACTACGGCCACAGGCTTAGTATTAAATGTCTCGCATCCTTCAGCCTCAAGTTATGGAACAAGTGACAGTGTCCTTGTCTCAAAGAACTTGACGGATCGAATGTGATATTTCTAATGTGTTTTCAACCATTTAACTTGCAACCTTTTGTCAATAAGAGGAGGTTATTGCTTTGCCAACACCGGTTTAAACCACACAGACTGCTATGGCAGTACGGCCACAGGCTTAGTATTAAATGTCTCGCATCCTTCTAGTTGTGGGACAAGTGACAGTGTCCTTCACCCAGAGAACTAGAAGGGAATGCTATCTTTCCATTATAACCATATAACTTGCTACCTTTTGACAATAAGAAGCAGACAACAATGACGGGTTCGTGGACATTATTGCTTATGTCATCACCGGTTTAAACCCCACAGAGTGCTATGGCAGTACGGCCACAGGCTTAGTATTAAATGTCTCGCATCCTTCAAGCCTCTAGTTGTGGGACAAGTGACAGTGTCCTTCACCCAGAGAATTAAGACAGGAATAAGAGGCTTCAATTTCAACCACAGAGTATTCCGTTTTCTAAATTTTGTCCAAAGTATAAAATGTCTTTCCCCCTACTGCTTCTGGTTATAGAGCAAGTGACAAGTTTCCATCACTCGGAGAACAATATAGAAGGGAATGCGATGCTTACATTTTAACCACTGACAGAATCCTCCACTTTTTTTTGGGTACATTTTATCCTCCATGTCATCATGTCGTCATGGTAAGGATTTAGCTGCATTTTAGGGTCGTCTTCGGTTACAGCGCCTACGCGTGTAGGTATCTATCGTAAAGAGAGGGGATGGGACGGCAAGCAAATTAATTTTGATGACGCCAACATGTACTGAACGTGCCCCGCACCAGTGCGAGGGGCATAGCGGGAAAGAGTGTGTGACACAAGGTGCAATTTTGCCACTTTAAGCGCAACTCGACACCAAATGTGGGACCGTATCGATACAGCATCTTGAATCTCCAATATGGGATGCCGTAGCATTCAATTTAGTCTTGTGTTACTAATTTAACCACCGGTAAACTTTGCTTGTCATTTTCCAAACTAAATGTTTAATTTGTAAAAAAAAAAAGCTACACTTGTATGATGCAAGTACATTTGTTATAACCTGTTAAGGACAATGTCCTGATGATCTTAAATAGTATTTGACCCATTGCCTACAGGAACCTGGTGGGTCCTGTATCATACATTTATGGGGGTTGCACAAACTAGTAGGGAACATGTTAACCCATTGCCTACAGGAACCTGGTGGGTACTGTATCATACATTTATGGGGGTTGCACAAACTTGTAGGGAACAGGTTAACCCATTGCCTACAGGAACCTGGTGGGCTCTGTACTATCTCTATGGGGGTTGCAAAATCGAGTAGGGAGCAGGTTAAACCATTGCCTTTAGCGATGTTTGTGGGTCCTGTATTAACTCTAGATGGGGATTGCAAATTCGAGTAGGAAACGGGTCTATAAAATCATCTCTATAGTACGTGTGAGGGTATTTAATATACCTGTAGAGACATGACGAGAGGCAATTAATTTCAATGACGCCTAGGCCTCTTGCGTAAATCACAGGAGCAGGAAAGTGCATGTGACGCAAGGGCGAAATTTGCCGCTTTAAGTGCAACTCGACACCAAATGTGGGACCACATCCGATACAGCGTCTTGAATTTAACATGGTATGCCATGGCATTCAATTTAGCCTCATGTTACAAGGACCAGCTCAAACTATGTTATCTTCAAAAATATGGAGTAAAATGGAGAGAAAAAATCAACAACTGATACATCGATGCCACAAATTGCCTTCAAATTTGATTTAATGTTTATAAAAATTGCAAATTCAATTCAAACAAAAAATGAGATGTGTCATTTAAAATTTAAGCTTTTTTTAGCGATTGCCGATATAATATACTTGCAGATTTTTCATTGTTGCGCCATGTAAGAAGGGAGGATTGGAGAGTCCTGAGAAGGGCTGTTGGGATTCTTAATTCCTCGGGTAGTCCTAAAAAGGACTCTGGTAGTTCTGGAAAGTCGTCAGGACGACAGTCAACCTGTTTGAAACGTCGAGCCCCTCCTACCACCCATCCTCTCCTTACTATAACCATACCGGCGCTGTACTTCTTATTAGAACTACAAGCTCAAGAAAGAATACCAACAGTCCTTACCAGGACTACCAGAGTCCTTTTTAGGACTACCCAAGAAAGAATACCAACAGTCCTTCTCAGGAATCTCCAATTCTCCCCTTTTTACAATGTGCAATTGCAAGCTGACTGTATAAATTTCCTTAATATTTTAGTGAACGTACTACCAACAGGAAACTACTTCTTTTACATGACCCAAAAACAGTTAGCTGAAACCTGGATTTTTTAAAAGGTGAAGCTTCGAGACGATCGATTAAAATTGGTAAAACTTTTCACTGCAGCACCGAGAGATACATTACATTCAATTTAGGCTGTATTACCCACTGCAGTAACTGGAATTGAATATGCAAATTCAGAAACGTGGTAACTGATTTAGGCTACAGTATCAACAGGGTAATCAAATTATAGAGAGACCTCTCTGTAACCTCCACCCAATAATTAGATTTGGTGTAACACTGACAGGACGACATGTACAATACTGCACAGCGCTCAAAGTTTACCCTCTTTCATCCCAACACATTTAAAAGGGATCGAGTAACAATTGATGTCACCATCCTCAAAACTTACTTGAAACTCTAGCGATTCTAACATACCTCATGGTATTCGTATTACGCATGGAAAATGTTAGATTTTTTTTTCATTTCTCTTTCGTTAAAAAGATATTTACGATTGAAGTGTTCAGATTTTTAATTATCCACTGGAAAGTTACAACTTTGTTCAAAGTCAGTACAATGAGGAAGCAAATATTTAAGCATGCTTTAATTCAAATTTTAATGGAGAGAGCTTTGAAATATATACACCCCAACACTCCATCCTCATACCTTCCCCTCTCCCTGGCTTCTCGTTAAATCCTTACATATTTGTATGACGCAGTCTTGTAATACGCAACTATGCTCCTACACCCCACCCACACAACACCCCACTTCTCCCTAATTTCTTACACATTACTTATTACATATTTTCATATTACCATGCCCATCCCCCCCCCCCTCCACTCCCCTGCACCGCCCCACTCCCCCACACCACCCCACTCCCCCACACCACCCCACTCCCCCGCACCTCCTCTTTCTCAACTCCTAACCTGAAAGACGTCATACTTAATTAATTTAATGGGGCGGCCAACAAAGCCTAATGTCATTAAAGAAGCTGTTGAAAGGGTGCATTTGTGCTAATCTTCTCTTCTTCTCGACTGATCATAATCATCATGCTACTCCTCCACATTCTGATGAGATTCTTAACTAGAGGCATTTTTATTATATAGTTTAGTGTATCTACTTTAATAGAAGATGATTTTTAAAATAATATTCATAATGTTAAAGATTGTTATCTTCTCCGTTCCTACATCGTGGGTTGTAATTTTTAACTAGGCTGTGTGCACGAGCGTACTGCATAACACTGAGCCAGTGTGTATACCACACTGTGTGCAAGGTGTTCACAAGATGGCAAAGTGCATCTGATTTACAAATCCAAACCAACTTTATACATAACTGTTATAATAGAAGTTGGATGAAAAAGGACCAATGAAAGTTAATTGTTTTGTTCAACGTTTTTTCACCTCCTCCGACTGATCGTATACAAGATCAACATCCGATTCCATTTTATTCTAATGAAAATAGTTTCCACAACTAAAAACTTCATCCTTCCATGACATATAATATACAGAGACAAATACAAACAAACAAACAAACACACACACACACACACACAAGCACACACACACACACACACACACAAAATGAACAAACATGAGATAACTTCATAGATCTTTTACAAAGTTTTGTTCGCCATCAAGAAGACCACCAAAGACGGTGGCGGACATTTGACTCATGGTCAATGCTTACAACTCTCACTTATTGGTAAACACACTATGAAAACAGAAATTACATACAAACCAAACACAAATTAATAAACAAACACACAAAGAGACAAACATCTTGCACTCACTTTTGTTGCCCTTCCAGATGACTAGCAGTATGTCTAGTCATGGCCCATGTTAACTCTTACTTCTTTAGTAAATATAATAAATGGTTTAAAATGAGCAAAGAAATGAAGCCTTTGCCGGGAATCGGACCTGAGACCTCCGGATTGCTAGACTGGTGCTCAACCATCGAGCCACAAAGACCCTTAAATGAGGGACGTCCCATGAAACTCTTTTCATTGCTCGATTAGTCAGAAGCTATATAAGCCGGGGACTAACCAAAGGATAATTAAATCGACTTTTCTAAAGAAATAAATATAATAAACAGACATTACAGACAAACATTTTGTACTCACTTTTGTTGCCCTTCCAAAAGGCCGCCGAAGACGACCATCCGGTGACCGACAATACTAGCCGTATGTCCGGCCATGGGTGGCGGGCAAGGACTCGTGGCCACCGCCGACCACTTCAATTTATGAGGACGGTATACGTGAAGCTCGTTGAAGATTTGGGGGGCGAGGTGGGGCGGATGGGGTACGGGGGGCGCCAGCCCCCCAAAGAGGATGAGGTTGCCTTTGTAGTTGACCATGGTGGCGGAGCCCTTGGGGCTGGGGTATGTACCTGGATCAACAAAGAAACAAAACAGAAACAAAAATTATAAATCAATAATTGAGATGGCATTTCAGAAACTTTAGTGATGAGTTGCAGTGGTCCATGGTAGCTGAGCCCTTAGGGCTAGGGTATGTACCTGGATAAACAAAGCAAGAAGATACAAAATGACATACATGTATGCAATTGTGAATCAAATAATGTGTATGAAGGTTGCATTTAAGAAAAGTTCACTGATACATTATGTATAGCAAACAATGGTGGTAGAGCCCTTTAATAGGGCCCTGGGATATGAAACTGGCAAACAACTACATGTATCTAAACATAGAGGCACTGATTTTCCGTTTTAAAAAAAGGCCTTTTCCGTTTCAGAAAATCTGGAATTCCGTTTTTACCTGCCTGAAAAACGGAAATTCCGTTTTGCCATAGACTTTGTACATGTGAAAAACTGCAAATTCCGTTTACATAGAACTCCATACAAAATTTAATGAGTAGGGTAAAATCATGATTTTAACCCACAAATCATCAAAATTTGGGGGGGAATGTGTCATGCCTGATATCAGGAAGGACTTACCACAGGCCAGAGAGTAAATATCTTTAAAATTCATTTAATAATGATTAATGCTGAGTTGGTTTGGTCGATCACACCGGTTCCCCACCGTCACCATCGGGTCCCCGGTTTCGTTTTCTTTGGAACGGGATCCGAAAAAGAAAGAGGAAAAAAAAAAAAAAAAAAAAAAAAAATTTTTTTTTTTTTTTTTTCAAATGGTCAATTCCGCGATTTTCCGCGATCGCGGAAAATCAGTGCCCATATAAACATGACATAAATTAATTGTCAAATCAGGAATAATAAGATTTTCATACCATTAGTTGGCGTGTTTATGGGTCTGTACAAATGTGTATATGTGTGTGTGTGTGTGTGTGTGTGTGTGTGTGTTTGTGTGTTGTGTGTTTGTATGTGCGTATGTACGTGTGTGTTTGTGTGCATGTGTGTATGTGCATATGTACGTGTGTGTTCATGCATGCATGCATACATGCATGCATGTGTGTGCGTATGCGTGTGTGCATCTGCTTGTTTGTTTCTCTGCATGCTTGTTTGTTTGCAAGTTATCACTATAATGATTAACTGCACTGTGTGTTCATATCTTCATAAGATTAGCTATGAAATTAATTATCACTTCACAAAATTACAAACCTTTTCAGTAGGAGTATAAAGTTAATAGGAAAATACACATGTATGCAGGGCTCATCCAAAGCAGTGGCCTGGGTGCAAATGGCCACCTTGAATTTAATTTGGCCACAAAAAGGCTCGAAACTCTGTATTGGCCATCAACAAATTAGGATCTACAGCACACAAGGCTATGGTGAGAGTATAGCGGATGTGCAATTTCGCCAACTTGAAAGAAAAGCTTAAGCGAGAGCCCTACATATATATATGCAAATAAAAAAAGGTACATTACAATTAATTACAATCTCATGAGAAGGAAATATATATCCGACAAGTGTGTAAACACTTCAATCAAGTAATGAACAAGCAAATAACTATATATATACCTATTCTAACAGTAATGTATGTCTGCGAGTATAGGTGATCATGATTCAACATTATTATAAAGACAATTATTATTTCCCAGGAAGGCCTTCAAAACTAAAATCATGTGAAGATGATAAAAAAAGACATTAAAAGGCACAGGGGGGGAAAAAATCTATCGATTCAAATGGAATGACTGGAAAGAGAGTACACAGCACACTTAAAAAGGTGGTAATGATTTCCAATAAAGAAATTAATTTCCCATGAAGGTCGGAGTAGATGCATCTAACAGACAGCAGACGATTCAAGACAATAATGGCAATGACGACAAAGCGTCATCTTCAATTAAGATTCGGCTTTCAATTGGATTACATCTACAAAGTACCATGTGCACTACAAATACATTAACATTTCTCACACAGTAGACAGGGCTCCACACTCACCTTTTAAGTCAGTGGCCCGGTCAGGCCAGTGAAATAGATTCTTCCCCTATTCTAGTGGCCCAAAAGAAAATTTACTGGCCCCAAAATTGTATTTTATGAGTAAGCTTTTTACTATTCAAAATATCACTCTTTCCTTATCAAACATGTGATTACAGATGAATGACATAAAAGAAGAAAAAAATATATTTTTATTTTGTCAATGTCGGGTTGAAAATCTGCTTGCCCGACCGGGCCACCAAAATATGACTTTTATACATTTTGCTGGCCCCAAGTGCAATTTCACTGGCCCTGGACCAGTGGGCCAGTCCGTGTGTCTACTGACTTCTTTAAATGTACTTTTATCCCCTTGATTAGGGGAACCAGATGGGGTATGTACAATGTACAAGGTATTTGATTATTTCAGAATCTTGAAGGGAACAGTTTATGATTGTAATTAATTTGCGGAATGCCTAATATCACATGTGTGCAAAAATGCGCATTAAAACTTTTTTTTTTTAAAGAAATGTTGAACCCCTAAGGATTTGCAATGGATACACAGAGAACAGACAATTGGAACCAAGGGCAATATATAAAAATGAACAAAGACAAGTGTCACCAGAGTTTAAGAGCGTAGGTAATATGAAGAACAAACCTTACCACACCTGTGCACAAAAGAGCATGCAATGCACATTGGTACCTACATGTACGAAGTTTGATTGATGGATTAGAGTTAAGAAAAAGATGAAAAAGGCAAAGTTGTCGATACTGATTAAGATCCCGATTAATACGCCGAATATACCTGTACTACACCTGTGCTCGCAAAGCATTCGCCCTACATTAATTATAATGTACAACTTCAAGAGAAACTGTAGAAGTAGTTATTACCTACAAAGGTCTTTGCATGATTTAAACAGGATTCAGACAATGCTGGAAAGGACATGGCATCCACATAAATTAATATCCCAGTTAAAGTGATCCATTAACTTTGCAAATTCAACCAAAATCATTTGGAGCTTTCGCGTTTCTCTTGTACCTAGTTTGGTTTATGGTAACAGAAGAATGAAATGAGAGATAATTATGACTAGAATAAAAGCGTTCCATAAACGCTTTTCGTTTGTAGTCAAATGAACGGGCAGTAGAAGAATGAACATTCAGTGATAAATTCTGATATCAGTTTTTCACTTTTTCCATTAGGTTAACAGTGTTTTTCTTCTATGAAACTTTCACACCTCATTCAGAAGAATCTTTAATACAATGATACTGGAATATGATTGACGTCTCAAATAATACTCCATGAAAGGGTCTTATGAAAGTCAATGTATGACGTTAAAGGGCCTTAGTAACATTGTCCAAATCCTCAAAATCCAAAATCCAATTGAAACTAGAAATTGCGCGCTCGGCGGGTCGCGCAGCCGAGCACATGTATCCCCCGAACCAATTGCATTGCACTTTTGTGGGTTGTAATATTGTGAACTGAACAAGTTTGGTGGTGTACGTTGTTCTACTAGGCTGGCAGTGGCCTTTGGGCAAGGCCTCGCGCGCTGTTTGTCCTCCGAGCAGGGTCTGATTAATAGACAAGGCGATGTGCGCTTACAGCAGTGATCTTAACTATTTCTTTATATCATGGTTACCATGGCAACCAGGACTCCGCCCCACACCAAAATCAAAAGGCTTCATCCTCTTTCCTTAATACACCTTCATACCAAATTAGAAAATGATCGGACAAGAACTCGGACCTGTAGAGCGTTCACAAGGTAATCTTAACTATTTCTTTATATCATGGTTACCATGGCAACCAGGACTCCGCCCCACACCAAAATCAATAGGCTTCATCCTCTTTCCTTAAGACACCTTCATACCAAATTAGAAAATGATCGGACAAGAACTCGGACCTGTAGAGCGTTCACAAGGTAATCTTAACTATTTCTTTATATCATGGTTACCATGGCAACCAGGACTCCGCCCCACACCAAAATCTAAAGGCTTCATCCTCTTTCCTTAAGACACCTTCATACCAAATTAGAAAATGATCAGACAAGAACTCGGACCTGTAGAGCGTTCACAAGGTAATATTAACTATTTATTTATATCATGGTTACCATGGCAACCAGGACGGCGCCCCACACCAAAATCAATAGGCTTCATCCTCTTTCCTTAATACACCTTCATACCAAATTAGAAAATGATCGGACAAGAACTCGGACCTGTAGAGCGTTCACAAGGTAATCTTAACTATTTCTTTATATCATGGTTACCATGGCAACCAGGGCTCCGCCCCACACCAAAATCAATAGGCTTCATCCTCTTTCCTTAATACACCTTCATACCAAATTAGAAAATGATCGGACAAGAACTCGGACCTGTAGAGCGTTCACAAGGTAATCTTAACTATTTCTTTATATCATGGTTACCATGGCAACCAGGACTCCGCCCCACACCAAAATCAATAGGCTTCATCCTCTTTCCTTAAGACACCTTCATACCAAATTAGAAAATGATCGGACAAGAACTCGGACCTGTAGAGCGTTCACAAGGTAATCTTAACTATTTCTTTATATCATGGTTACCATGGCAACCAGGACTCCGCCCCACACCAAAATCAATAGGCTTCATCCTCTTTCCTTAATACACCTTCCTACCAAATTAGAAAATGATCGGACAAGAACTCGGACCTGTAGAGCGTTCACAAGGTAATCTTAACTATTTCTTTATATCATGGTTACCATGGCAACCAGGACTCCACCCCACACCAAAATCAATAGGCTTCATCCTCTTTCCTTAATACACCTTCATACCAAATTAGAAAATGATCGGACAAGAACTCGGACCTGTAGAGCGTTCACAAGAAAATCTCTGCGGCGGACGCGGCGGACGCGGCGGACGCGGCGGACGCGGCGGCGCGACGAGGCCAAATCCATAGTATCCCCCGAAGTGGTTCGGGGGATACAATTATAGCTGTTCCCTCATACCTTGTTGTATTCTTATTAACAAAAAAAGCGTGGGACAGGTCTCGGTTTTTCAAATTTCCCTTTTGTTAAAAAGATATTTACATGTACGATTGAAGTGTTCAGATGTCAAATTATCCAACGGATCGTCAGAAACGTGTACAAAGTAAGTGCAATGAGTTAGTGAATGTCACTTTGCATTTTTGCTCATTAATCGGCCATATAAAGTCCATTTAACTTGAAATGTTCACACAACACCCAGTGGACATATTAGATAACACCAATATACATTGCATCAACCACTTATCACTTTTTGCAAAGTTACTAGATCCCTTTAACATAATATAAAGAAATAAAAGACAGGGCATCAAGATGGATAAAGATTCTCCTTAACTCTAATACTAGCTGGACGTGTAATGCACGATGTCACACCTGGGCACGGACGGCGGCGCTCAAGGTACAATGGTTACGTCGTAAAACTTCAAAAGAGAAATTGGAACATGAAATCATGCTCCAGTTAATATTTAATAATCTTGGCAGATGCGGCATGAATACACAAATACAACTAAACCCTTTCACAGCTATAAGCACATGAGTTGTGTATTAACTCTATGTCCTGTAACAGGGATTAGAACTCGGAGGGTTTGGCTGAATAGCCTACAGAGGTATGACGCAAGAAACGATCTTCACGCTTGTTAAGAACCCTTGGAGGAGAAAAAAAAATACATTTTTCAATCATCTTTCGAATGTTATTCGTGATGCTCTTCTTCCCTGTAGTTATTGGGACAAAAAAATATTCTTTCATGGATTTGGAAATTGAAAGGAATCTTTGATATTATAAATGTCTTTCTTTCGTCCTGAGGTTTGGTGAAAAAAGACTTTCCTAAAAAAGAATAGAGTGTATGGACATAATTATTCTACACACATTGTTTTTTTGTTTTTGTTTTGTTTTTATTTGTGAATGTCAAATGGCAGAAGCGTTCCAATTTCAGGGTTGTTCAACTCATTAGTAAATACTGAAGGCATTATTGTGGTCTGCAACCGCAGAACATTCTTCTGCCAGAAATTTTCAAATGAGGATGTGCCAATTTTAACAAGCTCATTATTCATAGGAGGGTTCTTTATACACTGCTATCCAATATGAGCCACAACAATCATATTTCATGACAAGGCAAAGCAAAAATATAGAATGATGTGTAGAAATACAGATGATGGCTCAAATGCAATTTTTTTCTTGGAAACTCCAAAGCAAGAAAGTTTCTAATTATGTATTTAATTGGAAAGTTTTGTTTACATGCACTGTCATCCAATACAGACTAAAAAAAAAAAAAGCAAAGCAAAGATCTTGGAAAATAGAACAAAAGAAAGACTCTCTAACAACACAATGTTCAATTGACGATGTGTCAGTTAAAAAGATCATCATCCATAGGAAAGTTCTTAATAAACATTGCAATTCTACAGAGCCGCAAAATAGTTACATCTGTAATAAAACAGTCACATTTCATAACAAGGCAAAAGAAAATAAGCGGTATACTCTTCTCAAAGATCAAGATGATATGGCTTGAAAGCAATATTTCTGGGAAACTCGGAGACAAGGAAGACTCTCTGACAACAATGTTCAATTGAAGATGAAGATGTGTCAGTTACACAAAGCTCATTATTCACAGCAACATTCTTTATAACAAACTGCAATTATATAGAGCCATAAAATAGTTACATCTGTAATAAAACAGTCATACTTCATAACAAGGCAAAAGAAAATAACCAGTAAACTCTTCTCAAAGATAGGTAACATATCATGTCATGGCCAAAACAAAAAATGCAGTACCATCTTCTATTAAAGAGATCAAGATTATATATGGCTCAAAAGCAATTTTTCTTGGAAACCCGGAGACGAGAACGATTATAATTAATCAAAGGAAAGTTCTGTATACGTACACTGTCATCCAAGACAGAGCCACAAATAACAGTTACACAGACTGTATGTAATGCCATGGAAAAGATCATGGAAACTTGAAGATGAGGAAGATTCTCAGAACAACGCTGAGCAATTGATGATGTGTCAGTTACAAAAAGGTCATTACTCATAGAAATATTATTTATTTACACTACAATTTAATCTATATAGAGAGTCATAAAACAGTTAACACAAACTGTAAATCATTTGTGTTGCATTGCACTCTCCTACCAAATCTGGGTGACAGATGCAAAAATGCTTCAAGACACTGTTTTTCAAAATCTTGCTACATGTAGAAACCTAAATCAGCTCTGACAAGTATATATTGATATTGGTTTATGATTTATAGTACCCGGTTTGTTTCTCTCATCATGGTAACTGGTTACATTGTCAGGGGAGGAAAAGATGTTGTTTTTTTTCTTTTCAAAATCTAGCTAAAAAACTCTCAAATCAGCTCCGGCAAATGATTTTGATTGTGGTTTAAATTTTATATTACCCTTTGCTGTCCATGTTTAGGCTTCTCTTTTCATGTTCCCTCATAACATAGTGGGGGAGAAATGATGGGTGCATAACAAATGGGGGGGTGGGGTTTCTTCTAAATCTAGACAAAAAAACTCTCAAATCAGCTCTGACAAATTATTTTGATTGTGGTTTACCTTTTATATTACCCTGTTCTCTCCATGTTTAGGCCTCTAACTTCGTGTTCCCTCATAACATTGTGGGGGAGAAATGATGGGTGCATGAATGTAGGTTTGTTTTTTCTATATCTACCGTAAAACTCCGTGTATAAGACGCACTCGTGTATAAAACGCACCCCCAACTTTCTATTAAAAAATTAGAATATTTTTTTTTTCATGAATATTCATGAGGTAGCAATGCTCATTAAATATGCAAAATACTTAATTCATTAATAACTTTTTTGTTGAGAAAAATGTATAACCACTGTATAGAAAATTGAATATTAAATGAGTGCTGCTACTCATGAATATCTGAATATTCAATTAGTAACAGTGTTACTGCTTAAAAACTTGCATTTTGTTTTGCTAACCACTATAATTTATGTAGGAAGAAGGTATATTTTGATAAATGTTCCCCCTTATATCAAGCTCTTGTCATGCCCTAGACCAGTTTAATATGCATTAAACATGACTACCGGGTGTTTTTTTTTTGTTTTTTGGCTGTACCTGTGCATAAGACGCACCCCCCACTTTGAAAATTTTCCGACGGAAAAAAAGTGCGTCTTATACACGGAGTTTTACGGTAGCTAGAAATCTACAGGCAGCTCTGACAAATTATATTGATTGTGGTTTATATGTTTTATTACCCTTTTCTTTCCATGTTTAGGCTTCTCTCTTCATGTGAAGATGATGGGTTCATGAAATGTAGGTTTGTTCTTTTATTTCTAGCTAGAAACCTAATAGGCAGCTACCACAAATTATATTGATTGTGGTTTACATCTTATATTATCCTGCTCTTTCCATGTTTAGGCTTCTCTCTTCATGGGAAGATCATGGGTGCATGAAATGTAGGTTTGTTTTTCTAAATCTAGCTAGAAATCTAAAGGCAGCTCTGACAATTTTATATTGATTGTGGTTTACATTTTATATCACCATTTTCTCTCCATGTGTAGGCCTCTCTCTTCGTGTTCCCTCATAAAATTGTGGGGGAGAAATCATGGGTGCATGAATGTAGGTTTGTTTTTCTATTTCTAGCTAGAAACCTAAAAGGCAGCTCTGACAATTTTATATTGATTGTGGTTCACATTTTATATTACCCTGTTCTTTCCATGTTTATGAGTCTCTCTTCATGGGAAGATGATGGGTGCATGATGTAGGTTTGTTTTCCTATTTCTAGCTAGAAATCTAAAGGCAGCTACGACAAATTATATTGATTGAGGTTTACATCTTATATTACCCTATTCTCTCCATGTTTAGGCTTCTCTCTTCATGTGAAGATGATGGGTGCATGAAATGTAGGTTTGTTTTTCTATTTCTAGCTAGAAACATAAAGGCAGCTACGACAAATTATATTGATTGTGGATTACTTTTTATATTACCTTGTTCTTTCCATGTTTAGGCTTCTCTCTTTGTGTTCCCTCATAACATTGTGGGGGAGAAATGATGGGTGCATGAAATGTAGGGTTGTTCTTCTAAATCTAGCTAGAAACCTAATAGGGAGCTCCCACAAATTATATTGATTATATTTACATGTTATGTTTCATGTTCTCTCCATTAGCTTTAAGTTTAACAAATGGTACTTTATAGGTTAATGTGCATAAAAGAGGATTTTGTTTTGGTTTAATCTATAGCCAGAGACCTATAAGCAGCTCTGACAAATATTATTGATTATATTTCACCTTTTTATGTTTCTCTGTTCTCTCCATTAGCTTTAACAAATGGTACTGTATGGGTAAATGTGCATAAAAAGGGAACTTAAAATGTTTATAAAGCTATAGCCCGAAACCTAAAAGCAGACTCAACAAATATATTGATCTTATTTCACAATGTTTGTCCATGTTCTCTCCACTGGCTTTCTCATTTGTAGGTACTTTATAAACACACTTTCTGGGAAAATGATAGGTGAATGAAAAAGTACTTTTTTTTCTTCTTCATTTTTCCTACAATTAGTCCAAAACAGAATTAATCAATTTAGACAAATATGCCAACATTGCCAAGCCACATGGGCTTTTAGCCTTTTACTGATCATACAATCCTTTTAAATGTTCTACTATTTGTATCTTTATCATTTCCATTATTCATATTTTAACTAGGCACCATTTTGTTGCCTATAAACTGTTTTTAAACTGCATTTGAATTACGCAACTGGATCGATCGATGAAATAAGATAATGGTGATCTTGGTATTTATACTTGGCTGAACTTCACAAATTGATTAAACTGCAAACATTAAAAAAAAAAAATAACACTTGTTTTCCGGTCATCGTAGTGAAATTAATAAAAGCAAAATTAAATGTATAATTCAATAGTTTCTGCTCTCCTGACTTGAACAAATATCTTTACATATATTTGCAGTTCAAACAAACTAATTTGCTAAAGGAAAATCAATACTTCACAGATGCTCTGCACTTCAGGTTGCTGTACTTTTAAAATACGTACCATGTGCAGTGGCATAGTGTGGTCGGACTGATTGGGGGCACGCACATTATTGGGGAGGCACTCCTTATAAATGTATTTCTTTATTTTGTCAAATATTGTCCCATTGTGTTTTTATTGTTTTGTTTTTCTTCAAATTATTGGAGGTGGGGCGCTGTGCCCCCCCCCCCCCCCCCCCCTCCACCTCCTTGCTATGCCACTGACCACATGGCAAATACGACAAATTCACCTAAATGATTAAAAAATCATCTTTATATGTGATGCAAAATTTTCAGGTAGGAACTATTTCTAGTTTTGGGAATATCTATACAAAATAAAAGAGCGGTAAATATGGTTGCTACAGGGCTCACAAAGTTTAAACATGATTATAAAATGTGACTTGATGCCCTTTTCTTAATCAACCAACAACCGACAACCGACGTCACAGTCATTCATTGCCATGGGTTATGGATCTAAACAATGTCAGGCAAGCTAAAGATTTCCGACCAAGAAGTTGTTAAGAAAGGCAATCATGCAGCTCCAACTCACTCAAGGACAATTTGTTTAGAACCATTATAAAAGAATGTGACATCATCACTCTGGTACTCTGATACAGTCCTGAACAGGTTTAAGTTGATTGCTCATCTCCGGTACATGTCTATCATATATTGTAATACTTTCTGACAGGAGAATGCGTACATTGTACATGCGTGTAGGTTCTCTCCGGCTATAAATTCTTCCTGTATAATATCTTGGGGCAAGTTGGCAAGTCGGTAAAGCTTAAAGCTAAGGAACAACTATAAACATTATCATTTCCTAAAGTACAAAAAGGGATTTAGAACCCTATTTTTACTTGACCAATAATATACAGTCCTGAACAAATTTTAAGTTGATTGCTTGACACCGGTATTGTCTATCATATTATTATACCTTTTGACATGAGAATGCGCTTTGCGTACATACGTGTACGTTCTCTCCGGCTATAAATTCATCCTGTCTAATATCTTGGGGCAAGCTGGCAGCCGTATGGACAATTGGTGAAGCTAAAGGGAGTACTGTAGGCAAGGGGGAAGAATTGCTGCAGAGATACCAACATTGGAATTCAACAATCAGGAAGATTTAGGGAATTTTCATCAGAAATCAGGGAGATATATTCTATCAAATGCATACAACCTAATGGTCACAATAATCTTTCAATAATCAGGGAGATTGGCTGATGGGATGAAATCAGATGCAATAATCTTGGTCTATTTTCAGGGAGTCTCCTGCAAAATCAAGGAGACTTGGCAGCTCTGCCCACCACCTTTCATATATAAAGATGTCTTACCCGTTCTATGACATTTGACCTAGTGAAAATTGCTCCGCTTACAATTTTCATAAACCAAGTAATATTTCTAACCCTTGAAGCCAAAGTTATTATTTGTAAAACTTGCAAAGGGAAAATGAAACAGGACACAATTTTGATATCATCCTGTTCAATAAACACTTGGGCCATGCATAATTGTAGCTACATGGACCTCATTTTACCAGAGATCTTTTGTCTCATATTTATTTTTTGTCTCAAACTACATGTAGTATAAATAGTCAATGTACTGAAGCTTATAACTCTCTACATGCACATTCATAGAGACATGATGTGTGTATTATATCCTCTACGTCCTTTTAAACTTCATGTAGGCAATATAATTCATCTTGCAAGCTGCCTCTTGGGTCTTTTGGTCAGCTGTTGATCCCATTATGAAACAGAAGTAATGATCATAATGGTGTTTACAAATTCACCTGAAGTTGTTTGCACAAATTGCAACCAAGTAGGGACAATTTCCTCAAAACGGGGACAAAACATTGATTTCATCAGGATGTTCGATAAGCATTTGAGCCACATTGTAGATCACATAATTTTGTCAGATATTGTATTGGTCTCAAAAACTTAAATTTGTCTGTATCAAAACTAGTATCATTTTTCACAATATAGACTTGATACCATTTGCTGCCAATTGTTAGCTTATACGTACACCGGCACACATTCATACATACAACGCGCATGTTCTTGATGTGCATATTATATCCTGCATGTCCTTTCAAACTACGTAATATAATTTCGTCTTGTGAGCTGCTACATGTATCATACGTCTTTTGGTCAGCTGTTGATCCCATCACGAGACAGAAGTAATGATCATAATGATGTTTACTGGTTCACCTGAAATGCTGCCACTCACTAGGGGTGTTAGTCTGTGGAAATCAGACCCAGTTGACTACCGGCTACCCATTGATTCCACATGTATTGTACATGTATTGGCAGAAATACAATCAAACCAAATAAGAAATTAATCATGCAATTCACATGTATATTGCTAATAAGATCGGAATATCTGTGGCTTCACTAATCAGCAATGTTTGAATGTGTGAAAAACTTCAATCCTTTTGGAAAATCAGTTAAAAAAATTTAAAAATAAAGTAGATTTTTACATCAAATTAATATACTAAAAATTTCCACTAAACTTCCCCCTCATTCTCCTCCAGCTTTCCACGATTGCAGAATTAACCTGTTCAATACTAGATTTGCACTCCACATAGGGTTTAATATTACAGGACCAAACAGGTTCTCGTAGGCAACGGGTTAATACTTCAAACAATACCTATAGATGAGACTGAGGTTAGGGTCTAAGAATCAAAGACTAGTTTTCCATGAAGAGCCAAGTGTAATATATTGGAGATACATCCCAATCAAATACCTGATGTACATTGTACTCAAGGAATCACAACCAACTGAAAGTGACAAGGTTACCTATAAACATTTCCAGATAAAACTACTCACCAAATGTCTCCGGCTAAAAATAATCTCATATTGGCTTTGCCGAAATGTGACAGTATGCCACTAATACAATGTGTACACACTGGTATGTCACGGTGAAACAATGCATGCTCTGACATTTTGTGGGGAAAGTAATCTCATTTTGGCTTGTAGCATATTATGCCAATAATTGGCAATGAAGACTGATATTTCGTCTCAAGTGGCCTTGCCACTGATATTTTATGGGAGAAAAAGTCTTCTCTTTGCGCTGATGAAATATTACCGTATTTGCCGGTGTATAAACCGCACCTGTGTATTAACCACACCCCCCTTTTTTTTTTGCAAGTTTTTTTTTAAAGTGCGGTTAATACGCTATAAACCGCACCCATGTATTAACCGCACCCCCATTTTTTTTGTTGAAAAAAGGTGTGGTTAATACACCAGCAACTACGGTATGCGCCTGAACCCAATGTATTATCTTATATTTTGTTGAGTACATGTAGTACAAGAGAACGGTTTCAAAAAGTGTTCATGTACACAGGGCTCGACACTAGCACTTGTCCGCTTGACAAGGTCAAGTAAAAATTGGTGTTGGGCAAGTAACATTTCATAAATTATTTAGTTTGGTTGCCTGATCGGGCAACTAAATAATTGGTTAACTACTAACAAGAGAACAATGTAATGTCAAATGTGTTAATATACAAGTAAGAGGACAAGTACATTTTATATTGGGGCAAGTGAAATGTCAAAACGCAGACAAAGGTTAGCGTGGCTGCTTGATGTACATAATGAGGGTCATAATCTACCTTTACATGTATGTAGAGGTATACAAGATAAATGGATACTGATATTGTTAATTTATTGAAGTTAAGTTCTAGTTAAGTAGCATAGTCTTGTTGTGGTAATGTTAATATTTGAAGTTAAGTTCTAGTTAAGTAGCATAGTCTTGTTGTGGTAATGTTAATATTTTAAATAATTGTATTGTAATGTACTGTATTCTCCTATTCTGTCCTGCGTGTACAGTAATATGGCATGACCTGGACCTGTATTTATTCTTCTTCCTCTGTTCATGTTTTGTAATGTGCAATACAGTGATGAATATTTTTTTTTTTTAAAGGTCATATATTCAAATGGACTATAAATGAAGATAACATTACTGTACATGATTGTAACATAAAATATTTGATAAAAATAGCACCCTAATAATTTATACAGCTGCTCTTCCAAGAATGCAATGTTTCCTCGTCTCTGTATTTCCAAGAAACTTGAATTCAAGACATCCGGTTGTTCCTGCATGCAACCTCGCTAATTACATTTTCTTATGTCACTGAAGAATCTCTTTTGAATTTCTGGGTAATAGTGAGTAATCGTCATTGGCAGGCATTCTATATTTGATCTTATTTTATTGTGTATTATACATGTATGTGCATGCGCTGCTGTGAGATTTTATTTTCTTATTAACAGAAGAAGAAAAAAAAAATGTTTTCATCAAAGATTTCGGGGACATCGATTGCAAACTTTATTTTATTTTATTTAGCAATTTTATTTTATTTTATTTAGCAAGATAATCTCTTTTTAATTTCTGGGTTATAAATAGTGAGTAATCATCATTGGCAGGCATTCTATATTTTATATTATATCCTACATGAATGAAATCCTGTTCAGTGATTGGTCTACATAGCGTCATGTGACCAAACATAGTAATGCCCATGGAGAAAAATGTGCTATGCGTGACGTCATTCATGGAATAGTAAATGCTATTCCATGAATGACGTCATAGACGCCGGGTGATCATATTGAGCCCATAGAGATGCGTGTTATAAAACTTCCCTGCGAGCAGATGTCTTGTTTTAGCTCGCGAAAGATGCTCGACGATTTTTCCCAAAGAGTAATTTAAAAAGAAATACAGAATATTTTCACCCGTGAATATCAATAAATTCCAAAGAATATTCTAGAGATGCATTTCATGTATAACGTAGCGGTATTCGAATTTAACAATTCCGACAATGGTGCACATTGTGCATCGTTGTCCTTCTGTGGTCGTGACACTAATTCGTCATTCAACAATCAGCGGTGTGCACTGCACTCGCTGTATGTGTAATGTACGAATATTCTATTTCCCCCATTCAATTACACGTGTGTATGTAAAGCGGGTCAATTATTCACTTTGATGCGCGCGTTTTGCATTTGGGTGCGCATTAGTTGTTAATGCGCGTAACCATGAATGGAAATATAGCGCAATACGCGCTCTGCGCTAGGACTGTTGCGCAAAGGGGGTCAGTGTCACAAACAGAACATAGTACAGTGAGTGCAGTGATGGTTCCATGATCAATGGTTTGTTTTCCTTTATATTATACTTTAATGTAATTGAAATCATTTATTTTTGCGATGATTATCATTATGCGAAGGATATAAAACAAATATATCATGCACTATTTCGAGCCACTAGTGAAATTATGGATTCCTCGGTGACAGAAAAAGCACTATGTTCTTCGGGTCTACGACCATCAGAACATAGTGCTTTTCCTGTCACCTCGGAATCCATAATTTCAACTAGAGGCTCTCAGTGCATGGTATATTTGTTTATCATTCTATTGTGTATATGTGCATGCCAAAGTTCTTTGAGATTTTATTTTCTTATTAACAGAAAACAAAACAGTTTTTCATCAAAGATTTCTGGGACATCGATTGCAAATTTTATTTTATTTCATTTAGCAATGTCATAGTCAACCCTTTAAATAAAAGTTACAAATGCATAAACAGAAAAGAGAACTTTATGCTGGTTAGAGTAATACGAGTTTATTAGACCTAATGTGTAACACATAGATGTAAACTTCTTTATAATGTAACGATTCTCGAATGATATATATTTCAGGCAGAAATACAATCTGGGTCGGAAACAATATGTGAACTGTGAATATTAATTACAAAACAGAATCTCAAGGATAATGCCGATAGCGAGTCATAAATCATTTTGGTTTCAATCGACCATAAACCTACATCCTTTTCCATAAACTTTAGATGGAATTATTATAAAATGTATGTTTTTAACACATACAGTGACTTTTACACAATAGTGTTCAACTGCTAAGGGATACAAATTTATTAAAGGGATAGTAACATTGTCCAAATCAACAAAACTAATTTAGAACTCTAGTGGTTTACTCATACCATGTTGTATCTGTATTTACCAATAGAAACATGGATCCGGTTTGGGTTTTTGAATTTCCCTTTTGTTAAAGAGTAAATTTACGATTAAAGTGTTTAGATTTATAACTATCCACTGGAAAGTTATAACTGTGTACAAAGTCAGTGCATTGAAAAGCAAATATTAATTTGGATTTTTGCTAATTTCTCGGCCATATAACATCTGTCTAACATGAAATGTTCACACAATTCTTAGGGGATCACAAAAATACACATTGTATCAACCATTCTTAATTTTTAGCACAAGTCAACAAATTTGATACATCCCTTAATGCATAAACTGCAAACTCATAAAATAAGCAGCATACATTATATCCTTCCCTGATAAAATGGTGCTAGATTGATATGACTTTCAACCAGGATGTAAATGTGGGTCCTGTAGAAGGTGAAACTAATAACAATGATAGCAATAACAATAACAAGCAATAATATAAGAGCCATGTAGTAGATCTACAAATTGTATCCAGAAATTCTCTTCCTGGGTACAAAGAGAAAGGGGATGACATTTATGTTTAGGTTTAAAATGTTGTCAGTATGATATCCATTGTTCTAGGATGAAAATCTTGGATGCTATAGAAGGTGATAATAATAATAACAATAACAAGCAATAGATATATATCAACAAAATATATCTGGAAATCTCTCCAAAGTCGCAAAGAGAAGGGTGATGACATTTATGTTCAAGTTTAATCACATAAACGAAAAGGGCATTGCTGACAGCACGCTATAAATCAACATGTTTAATCTACACATTGTTGGTTTAGAAACAAAAGGGCGCTAAGTCACTTTTTGTACTTCTGAGATAAGTATGTGTTAAGTACAAAATCTATTTAGGAACTAACGTTAATGTAGCTCTCTTTAATAATTATGGAAATATTCCCCAAATTAGATCTATGTAATTATTATCTGAAATTTCACAACACAAAGAGATACTCTGACTTACAAGATGCGTGGTAAGCAAGACTAAATTAAGATAAAAATAGACTAACGCCCTTCTCACTCTGACCCGATGTGACATGTTCATGCACATACACACTCCTCCATGAAATGTAGCCAGGAATAATTATCTTGCACCCTGCTAAAAAAAAGGTTAGTTTGAACTGTAAAA
The DNA here is from genome assembly GCA_037951105.1 of Echinarachnius parma. Classification (NCBI taxonomy): domain Eukaryota; kingdom Metazoa; phylum Echinodermata; class Echinoidea; order Clypeasteroida; family Echinarachniidae; genus Echinarachnius; species Echinarachnius parma. Next base: position 51,638 of record JBAMJV010007447.1, read on the forward strand.
ACAGTACAACTTTCTCTCAGATGAAAATCTATACATGTGCAGTTTGACGCTATCATAAAAAACATAATGATCATCTAGACAAAATTACTTTTACAACTAGACAAAATTTCTTTACATCTAGACAAATTTACTTTACATCTATATCTACATTCATCTGCACGCTGCTGCAAGGGGAATTTCAGATGTATAAACAGTAGCTTTCTCTACACATGAACATCCCCTAACATGTGCAATATTATTCATAAAAATGTAGAATAATCATGATGGTTACTCGTCAAAGTGACTCTCGCATTATATGGTTCAACTGCGCGCTGCTAAAACGGGTAATTTTAATTTGCAAGTCATTAGAAGCAGTATTTTTGTGTACGCGCTACTGTGGCATCCACATTCCCTTTCATAAGATGTTGCCAGAACGATATATCCATTTCCCACATAATTACAAATGGGGTCACTTCAAAAGGTCAAGTCTAATTACAAAACTGGAAATGGTCTTTCACTATGGCAGGTAATAAATCAACAAGTTGTATAATTCTGAGATCTTGGTTGCTGTACAAGTTGAATTTAACATTTAAAGTAACTTTGTTGACGTGTGCAAAATAGTGATAAATGGTTGATAAAATGTGTATTTTTGTGATCTGATATGTCCACTAGGTGATGTGTGAAAATGGATGTTATACGGCCGAGTAATGAGCAAAAATGCATATGATATGCAAGTGATATTGGCAGTTATAACTTTCCAGTTAATAATTTAAAAATCTGAACACTTCAATTGTAAACATCTTTTCAGCCAAAGAGAAATTCCCCCCAAAAAAACCTGTTCCATGCTTCTATTGCTAATACGAATAGAACAAAATATGAGAGAACCACTAGCAGTAAGTTTTGTGGATTTGGACAATGTTACTAGATCCCTTTAAAGTTTGAATGCACACTTATAAAAATGGGTAACTATGTTCTGCAAGACATAAATAAATGGTACTAGCATTATAATTATCAAGTTATACGTACATACCCCTGCATAAAAGGTAGCCAGAATCACATACATGTAATTTAGACTTCAAATTTGTTTATATTTGTGTAATAGATTATACTACAACATTTTTATATTAAGTGTCTTGTTGATGAGTTTAATTGTAAACACCAAAAGGCAGGGAAGGAATTGTTTTAATTTAGTTTAGGGGGCTACTTGTTCAATCTGATGGATATGTTGACAGCAAGTCATACATGTAAATCAATCAGCTTTTTATTAACTCATAAAACCTACATCCGCCTTCATAAAACATTAAGAGAATTATTCTTTCCGTCAATACAGAAAACAGCATTCATGCAGTACATGATTTTTAGCATAATACAGGAAGAACTTTAAACAATTCATACAATATGTTATCATTATAAAGTAAAATATATACCAGCAAAAGATAGCATTGGCATATTATAAGATCTTTATATTATTATTATTATCATCATTACCATTACCATTATCATTATCATTATTATCATTACTACATGTATTAGTATTATTTTATTTATGTTTATTTTTATTTTTATTTTTTTATTATCTTTATTATAAGGTTCATACATGTATGACAGTTTCTGAACACTGGCAACTTCCACTTGCCTTACAATTTTGTGGATGTATGTTTTGATCCAAAAAAAAAAATCTCTCTGATCCATTTTAACTAGGGTTTGGGCTCATGATGTAAATAGAGCATAAAGGGTACTGCACCATGATTTACAATAATCTCCATAATAAATTGAATCTTGCGACTCCGACAATATTTGCTCAAAAGGGGTGAATTTGATTCCAACAATTGTCAACGGGCTCTCAACAATTAACACGTGAGAAAAGAGAGGAAGAGAAAGAGACAGTAAAAAGATATTGGTCACTACAAAGATGAAGATTTTTTATTTTATGCAAAGTTTTATAGAAAGGCTACTATTTCTATTGTGTAATACCAAATGCTCAAAGCGGTTCAAATTATACTTTACTCATTAAATATATCAAAGTATACTTTTGAAGTTATGAAATACATTCCAACAGCATCAATCACCAATATCCCTAATTGAAAAAAAGAATAGAGATACAGGGAGTGTGGGAGAGAGAGAGATAGATGAACGAGAAAGGAGCAGAGGAAGAAGGACAGATACATATAGAGCATTGGAGGGATAGAGATAACAAGAAAGAGGAAAAGAGAAAGGCGGATAAATTGAATGAGACTGGAATTAAGCACAGTAGAGAAGCAGACGATTTAAACAGATCAAAATACAGGGAGACAGAGAGAGGGAATGAGAGAGAGAGAGATGGTGAAAGATGAACAGATACATAGAGAATGAAGGAGGGATGCATATAAAAAAGAAAGAGGAAAAGAGAATGGCACATAAGTTGTAAATTGAGCAAGATTGGGACCTTTTAAAGCACAGTAGAGAGGTAGCAGATAAACAAACCTATAAAGAGGGAGATAGAGGGACAGATAGAGACAATATAAAGTAAGGAAGAATACAAATATAAAAAAAGAAAAGAGAAAGGCAGATAAATGTTATAAATTGAGCGAGATTGGATCCTTATAAAAGCACAGCTACCGCTAAGAACCTTTATGGAGCAAAAACCTTTTGAACATACATGTACAGTGAGCGGGGTAAAGACCTTTGATAATACAGAAGAAAGTATTACAGCGTGAAAGGTTCGATGGCAATCTCATATTCATTCAAATGCCAAATGTGAAAGAATTGATGACTTTTAAAATAAATAAATACATGTGCGGCACCTGTCTACGGATGCTACTATAGTTACATCGAACATGAAATCGAGAATAGATTTCTCCTTTACATGTGCATTATCAAAATAATGAATTTATTTTCCAATTTGAAATAAATAGCAAGTATTGGTTATGTGGGATTTGTTTTAATTTGATTATCTCTTTTTGTCTCTCTTTCCTTCTTTTTGCAATCTGTTAGAGACAATTTGATTTTGACATTTTCCAGATATCTATGGCAATGTCCTCATCCCGTTCAGGACTGGTCCAGAAAATAATCGGGCTAAGGTCTATGGAGAATACATGTTATAGCAAAATCATTCAGTCCTGAACAGGTTAAAAGGGAGCTAAACACTGCCTTTTTGTCCTTCTGTTTAACTGATAATCATAAGTGCATAATTCCTGTCACTTATAGTGGTATATATTTCCTCTTGGGTATCACTAAATAATGGAAATAATTAATGTTTTTTTAACCACTATTATCTGTTTTCACTGAGCACTGGAGGCTGCCATGTTTTCCAACTGTACTGGTTATGTAACCACTGATCATATAGATTCAACAACAGCGGTAGCATAACCCACTTTTGTTAGTAAACGCTCAGATGACGTTTCATGCGGTACTGTTGGAAAACATGGCAGCCACCTTGATAGTCGTTTAAAAAACATTGATTATTTCCATTATTAGAAATACCCAAGAGGAAATATACGACTATAAGTGACAGGAATACTGCACTTTTCTGTAACAGCAAGAGAAAACTCCAGCCTTTCATTTCCCTTTCAAGGTAATAAAGATTTCTTTCAGATTTTCGTTGTGATTGTTTTAGTTGGTTATAAATCCATGTTCATTTCCAAATCAGTTATACGTAAACAAAAAAAGGAAGGCTTTTGAAATAAAATCATGTTTGTTTACAAAACCATGTGGCTTAGTAAAACCATAAATAGACCGAGTATCCTGCATAGTTCCTTTTCAGTTTCCTTCCTGCTTCCTTTATAAAAAAAAACAAAATAGATAAGAAAAAATGCTACCCTGACCAGCCTACATTAATAGTGCACTTCTATTCACTCTAGTCTGTTCTAGCCCAGCCTCCTTTTAAAGGGATGTAGTACTCATTGTCAAAATCCTTTAAAACAAGATTCTTGGAACTCTAGCGGTTCTCACATGCCTCGTTGTATTTTTCTCACCAATAGAACCATGGAACAGCTTTTGGTTTTCAAATCTCTATCAAATTATGGAGATATTTATGATTGAATTCAAACCATTCCTTGTAAAAGAAATAAATGTTCACTTTTTTTCACTAGGTAAAAAAAAAAAAAACATTCAGAAGAATCTTACAACAATATTCCAAGGTACAGTATATGACTGAAGTCTCACATATGACTTTTGGAGAGAGAAAAATATTATGAATAATAACGGATCACGTTAAAGTGTGCAAATATAACAGTAGAAGAAGCTTCATAATACGATTACTATGTCACGAAGGCATGCACGTACATGTACACGTAGGATAATCACTATTCAACATGAAAACTACCATTAGAATTTCTTTAGGCGTCATTACCGGTATCAAGTTACTGCCATTATTGGCCTCATTCCTGGGTATAATGACTCTGTTTACTTGCGCTTAGCTTAAAGAAAATGTATTAATACAGATATGAATTTACTTAAAGGGATCTAGTAACTTTGTTGACATGTACAGAAAGTGATAATAGGTTGATAAAAATGTGTATTTTTGTGATCTAATATGTCCACTAAATAATGATTTTCTTCAAGCTGAAAGTAAAAGGTGTACATGTGAAAAATCAAAATATTGTGCATTATTACATTTAGCCAATATGGTTGTATGAATTTATTGAATCTAAAAGTAAAACATATAGTAAAAGCAAATATTGGGTGTTATTACATTTAGCCAATATGGTTGTATGAATTCACTGGAACTAAAAGTAAAATATGTAGAATAGATAAAAATGCAAATATTCTGTTTTATTACAATTTACTCAATATTGTTGTATGATTTTATTGAAGCTGAAAGTAATAATACACATTTAAAAAAGGGGGGGGGGAAAGAAAAACACAGTGCCATTGGTCATCTAACACAGATCATTACTACAATATTCATCACGGCGTCGTCGAACATCGCAACTTGCTCCCAATCTCTGACGCACGATGCACTGTTCGCGCAAGTATAAAAGACTTATGTTTGACCTGCTAACCAAAAGAACAAACAAACCCCCACCAATATCGCCATGGCAACATAATTAACGTAGCTCTGGCATTTTGCGTTTAAAGGGATCTAGTAACACTGTCAAAATCCACTAAACTGAAGTTGTTGTTTTTTTAATTTGAAATCTCCTTGGGAGACTTTCAACTGTGCAGTACAAAGCTAGTGCATTGAGTTAGCAAATATCACTTTGCATTTTCGCTAACTACTCCACCATACGACATTCATTTACCATGGAATGTTCACATACCACTTCGTAGACACATATATATCAGATTGCAGAAATACACATTTGAACCAATCCTCCATCAGTTTTTGCACATGTGTCAACGCAGTTATCCCTTTAACGAATCACTGGCAGATGCTCTTTTGTACGTAATCAAAAATGCACACTTATCACCTATCAATTATTGACGAACCCCTTGTGAATGTATCTAGCGGTGATGCGCAATTGGCGGCGAAAAAATCCATATCCATTACATCTCATTGAAGCTCAAATAATGCGTACAATTGCTTCATTTATATGCTAATTCACGGAAAACATGCACTTAACCAATCTGTGACAGGCCATATTTTAACACAATTTGTTAAAATGATACAATCATTGTTCAGCTCTCACAGAATATACACAATTGCTTCATTTATATGTTAATTCAAGGAAAACATGCACTTAACGATTCTATGACAGACCATATTTGAAATGTTTTCTAAAGAAATTATTTGGTGTCAATACAATTATTGTAGCTCACGGAATGCGTACTATATTTCTGATGAATATTACGGAAATATTCATGAAATAATCATTTTCTGACGATTTGGCATCACATACATAGAAAAGGCTCTGAGTGATAGCATGCAGAACTCAATTAAGCCAAAATGGGCCCAACGCCCCTTCTCACTCTTACCCAGCGATGGTGTTTGGTTTTCTTTTCTGAATGCAATCAAAAGGCACACTCATCACTCGTCAATAGTATTTTGTTTTACATGAAAGAGCTAGGTTACACGCTCTTGTCAACAGAGGTAAAATGTTTCCATTGATCACTGAAGTGCAAAATTTGTAAACAGATTTGTGAAACATTGCTGTATCAATTGGTATCAATTTTGGTAACAACTTCTTTTTATCAAAATTTGATGCCGAACAATTTTCGTTTCCATCATATGCTCATTTCCCTTTCTTTTCTTTTATTAAGAAAGACACATAATAATCTGATTTCCAATTTAATCAAATGTCAAATCAGTACCGGTACAAAATTTCTTTCTCTCCCCAAAAGAGAGATTAATGTTAATCCCTGAAAGATCTTTACTCAATATCACCTATAAATATTATGATTGGTAATTGCTATATATTAAACAATGCTATGAATTAATAGAACATGTAGGCTCAGATTGCAAACAATTAAACACCTTATGCCTTTAGAATAATTGCTAAATTCATTTGCGGAGTAAACCAAACATAGTCTGTACTTATGTATTTGATAGAAGAAAAGAAATCTTAGATTTTCCAATCGATCTAATTAGTTAAACAATTTATACATATCCATGAATGATCATTTTAATCAGTAATAGTGAGCCATTGTAAATGATAATTCCATAATTAATTAATCCATGGTGTCGACAATTACTTTGCCACGTGTAAACTATTTTCCTATACGCCAATTTAATCATGATATATATTACACCTAGAGCTATTGCTCCGCACTAATTATTAAATACTTGTCCAATTTGATAAACATGTAAAAGATTGGTGTGGAATTAATAGCTCTTATTAAAAGCCATTTTAGAAGGTACTATCCAAACAACATTATATTCCCCAGAGAGATTATGTCTTGTAATGTGCAAAAAGTGTTTAATCTGTTTGCGATTGGAGCCATACATTGTACTATTTATGTACTTAGAGGCAATTATACTGGTTGAGGATCCAATACAAACATGTCCATTAGCAAATTATCAGTCACAATGAGCAATTTCCCCCATAATAATCGCATACATAAATGTATACATACATACGTATACATACATACATGTACAAGTAAGATGACATGTAAAAAAAGGTAGATCATATGTTTTTCACCATGCAGACTTATTTTAATTATGTTGACAATGAATAACTATCACCAATTTCTTTAGTCTTAAATACATTTATGAAAGAACATGTAACATACATGTGCATACAACAAATAAAACCACCACATTTGTAGCTTTTTCCACATAAGAATGTAATACAGTCTTGGGAAGAAAGCTAACAGTGTATTTTTTAAATTAATTTTTGTCCTATACATAGACATTGCGCTGGGGGCATCAGAAAGGCAGTACAAATTCCCCATTGGGGACTTTTGTCCTCCTTTCCATTGCTGCGCCACTAGGCTCATAAAGGGATCTCGAGAGAAAAAATCAATGCCGCCGACAATTTGAGCTCATTTTCAAATGTATGTACATTCACTGATTACCTTTTGAACAACATGCAAGGTATACAGTATGGAAAGTCGATGATTGCCACTCGTATTGCAAAACGAGTTGATGGTTGCTCTTTTTATACAAGCCTGAGGGTTCAATTCAAAGGCACATACACGGTGAACTGCCTTTATTGTAATATATTGGTCAATGTTACTGATAATTATAATTGATCAGAATTTTATCATGACCCTGTATTATTTTATAGAACACAATGTATCCATATATTAATAAAGGATAGGATTTTGGGCTCGACACTCGCACTGGCCTGCTGGCCCCAAGCCAGTGATATTGCACATCGGGCCAGCAAAAATGTATAAAAGTCATATTTTGGTGGCCCGATCGGGCAAGCAGATTTTCTACCGGACATTGACAAAATTAGAAAAATCTTGTTTTCTTCCATGTCATGCTTTATCTATAATCACAGGTTTGATCAGGAAAGAGTGATATTTTGAATAGTAAAAATTTTACTCATGAAATACAATTTTCAGGCCAGTAAATTTTGGTTTTGGGCCACCAGATAAGGGGAAGAAATTATTTCAGTGGCCCGACCGGGCCACTGAACAAAATGTAAGTGTGGAGCCCTGATATATGTACAATGTGATGCACAGTAGTAAATAATGCTTTCAAAGCTAGTTCTGAAGGAAATTCTTCTGCAGTTCACACAATTCGGAAAAATGTTAACCACACATCTGACATCTAGATCTGCACAATCTACAAATCAAGCCTAATCAATGCTCCATCATTATGATGACCTCACCACAACACTCTGACTAATGGGAATTACCTATAAACCCAGCCTCAACAATTATAATAATCACACCACACAAAGTCTTTACACTCTGAGCATTCTGAAATATCTATGGAGACAGCCTTAACAATTATAACGATCACCCAGCAAATAATCTGTACATTCAAAACACTCTGTAATACCTAAAAGACAGGGCTCGACACTAGCAATTGCCATATTGCATATTGCCCGGGGCAAGTAAAATTTCATAAATTGTCTAGTTAGCTTGCCCAATCTAGCAACTTCAAGAGAACTATAGAGTTAAAGGGCAAGTAACATTACAAAATGTCTGATTTTACTTGCCCAAATGGGCCAGTACATTCAAAAGTTAGTGAGGAGGCTTGCCTAAAGACAGCCTCGACAATTCTAATTATGTTCAAATAAAAAAATCTGTGCTTACAGAATAATCTGTAATACCTATTATACAGCCTCAAATCTGCACATTCTGAACAATCTGTTAGCATTACAGCGAGTAACTACAGCTCAACGATTATAATAATTACAGGAAAATCTGTACATTCGGAACACTCTGTTAGAATTACAGAGTATTGTACTACAGCTCAACAAATCACATTCCTGACACAAAATCAGTACTTCGGAAAACTCTGTTATACCTACATGTAATGTAGCCTCAACAATTTTAATGATTTCACACCACTGTACATTAGTGCACAGTGCACACTTGTGCATCTGGAAAAATAATTACTTGTGAACATTTGTATATATATTTTGTAATGAGTGCGCAGTCGTGCAATACCCAATGGAATACTGTCTGCATGTATGATTACTTTCTCCTGTCGAATTTCAATGGCATGAATTTAATTTAAATGCTTTCCAAAATAATGTTGAAACTCATAAAGTTCAATGTAAATTATATTCTAATAATACATTTGTCTCTGGACTCTGGAGTAGTTTTTACTCTAGAAAATGTTGATTTAGTTATAAATGAGCATACAGTAATACTCATAGGACATTGTGTACAATTTGAATTACTGTTTATGATTCCGTCAAATTCTAATGCCTTGAATGTAATTAACATTAAACTCTTTTTTTAAAATTAAAATCATCGTTCCCAAATAATGACAAATTACATTGATGTACACAAATAATCATATTCTAATAAAATCTTGATCATGTCTCTGGAGAAAGTATTACTCCAGAAAATGTGTATTTTGTCATGTGCTTGTGGTCGTGTAAGACTCATAGGACACTGTCTGGAATTATAATTACATGTACTGTCTTACATGCATGTGTGTTGAGTTTCAATTCAATGAATGTAATTCCAAAATTATGGCAAAATGCATTTATGTACATTGTAAATAAAATATATCACTCTAGTATCAAACAAAATCTTTATCTATTAAACTTTGTACCGAATGTCCAGGGAAGAGTCGGGATAATAACAATTCTATCTAATTTGTTGTAAACTAATGAGCTCGCAGTCTTGTACACTAATACCCACTGGACACAGTCTAGAGATATCATTTCATTGTTGTTGTTTTTTATTCCGATGACGTAATTGTACAATGCTTTGCATGTTCAAATTGGCAAAATGCACTCATGCGTACATGTAGCAATCATATCACTCATATCACTCAAATAAAACATTTCTTTAACTTTGTACTGTACATAAAGTTTCTGGATAACGATAATTCTAGAATATTTGTAATAAGCTCTTGTCTTGTATTACACCCAAGGGATACAGTCTGTGGAGATACCATTACCATCTTTTGTGGGAATTTCAATGATAAGTACAATGTTCGCTATATTTTACAATTCATAATCACTCCCAAATGGCGAAATGCATTCATGTGTACATAGCAGTCATATCACTCCAATAAAATGTTTTTTTAATATTCCACAGAATGTCTCTGGATAACGATAATTCTAGAACATTTGTAATAAGCTTGCAGTCTTGTATTACACCCAAGGGATACAGTCTGTGGAGATACCATTACCATCTTTTGGGGAATTTCAAGGATATAAGTGTATAATGTTCGCTATATTTTACAATTATCACTCCCAAATGGGGGAAATGCTTTCATGTGTACATTATGAATTATATCACGCTGACAAAATCCTTTCTCTTACTTTGTTGTGAATGCATCCGGAATAATGACATTTGTGAACATTTGTTTTTGTAATGAGCTTGCATCCTGCCTAACAATAATACCCATGGGACGGTGTCTGGCAATATAATATCTGTCTTATGTCAAATTTCAGACACATAAATTCATACAGTTTCACAAGATGTTCCAATATATAATGCCAAAATTCTGCACTAGTTGCTGTATATATCATTTGCACAAGTTCTATAACAGAACCATTGAAATATTCATCTAAACTTAATAGCAACATACATAACAGATTTCTAAAAAATGAATTGTTTTAAACAAGTAATTATGCATCACGTACCCATTATTAAAGGGATCTAGTAACTTTGTTGACATGTGCAAAATCTGGTAAATGTGCATTTCTTTGATCTGTTATGTCCACTGAGTGATGTGTGAAAAAATTCCATGGTAAATGAATGTCTGACTGAGTAATAAAGGATATTCTTTTAATCATTGCACTGTTTTAATCATCCAGTAGATATCCAAACACTTCAATCAAGAAAATCTTTTAATTATCAACTAGATAATTAAAAATCTGAATGTTTCAATCGTACATACATATCTTTATCATAACGGAAGAGAAATTTTAGAAACCAAAAGCTTTTCCATGCTTCTATTGGTAATCTGAATACAAAGAGGTTTGTGAGAACGGCTAGAGTTACACGTCAGTTTTGATGATTTTTACAATGTTACTAGATCCCTTTAATAAGGGATTCTACCCAAGTTGCATCTTTGCATTTTTCTCCCCACCACGTTCTAGCTCACGTCATGAGCACTCACGAACATTTTGGGGTCACGAGGGCAAAAACAAAAATCTCCATTATTGATTCAATTTGATCTGGCACTCTACCGTAATGCCCTCGGCACATTAGGGGAGCCACGTGATGGGGGCCGAGGATAAAAATAGACACACGGGACGTGGAGAAGATGGAGAAAATCAGAAGAAGAAGAAAAAAAGACTAGACACAAGAAAAAGAAGGAGTTATCTAACAGAAAATGTGAATAGGGACGCTGCATTGGTACTAATATGTGACCCACTATAGTAAAACCCGGCACTTGTCGGTAATTCATGTTTAGAAGAAATGGGCATTTTAAGTTTAAATACATAATGTGCGTATACAAGACTTATGATTGTAAAATTGAAACAATCATATCTTTGCCAATTATTGACCAATTAGTTAGAACAAAGCATCAAATGAAAGCTTGTGATGAGTCCTTTCTAATGGTGTGAAAATCTACATTTTGATTTTTACCCACAAGTGCCGGGTTTTGCTATAGCCGGTCACATATAAAAACATGGAAAGTGGTGAAGATGGGGATGAAAAAGAAGAACAAGAATAGAGACAAGAAAGAACATGTGTTATAAAACGAACAGTGTGAAGAGAGTGTGAATATAGGAAATGATAAACAATTGGGAAAAACACAAGAAAAAAAAAAAATGTTTTGGTAAAAGAGACAATGTGAAAAGAAGATACTGCAAAAGAACAGAAGACATGAAACATAAAGAAGATGGAAGCAAAATCAGGATTTAAAAACGAACAGTGTGAATATATATAGTGTGAATATAGGAAATGTGGATTGTATATAAACAATTGGGAAAAACACAAGAGAAAAGAAAGAATGTTTCAAATGGTAAAATAGACAATGTGAAAAGAGGATAGTACTGCAAAAGAACAGAAGACATGAAACATAAAGAAGATGGAAGCAAAATCAGGATTTAAAAATGAACAGTGTGAAGATACTTGTGAATATAGGAAATGTGGATTGTATAGACAATTGGGAAACACACAAGAGAAAAGAAAGAATGTTTTGGTAAAAGAGACAATGTGAAAAGAAGATAAGTAGCAAAAGAACAGAAGACATGGAACATGAAGAAGATGGAGGAAAAATCAGGAATAAAAAAAAAGAATAAGAGATGAGAAAGGAATCATGTTAGAAAATGTACAATGTGAAGGAGTTGAAGAACACATGACAAAAGAGAAGACAACTAGCAAACGGATGACAAGAGAAAAGGTTCGAGAGTAGATAGAAGATTCAGTCATACTACTGTCCCTCTTACAAACAAAAATCTGTTAAAAAAGTAATTTTATGGTAGTTCTATTGATAGGTAATTTGACAGCCAGTATGCTCATACTTTCATCTTTTATATTGTGTCACCAGTGTGCGTGTGAGTCCATGGCGATACAACACATGAAGTTGCAGAGTCAGGTGACAAAATACTCATATTTCCAGCTGTATGCTGTCCGACTATCCAAATTATGAGTTTCATCTTGCAAGATCAGAAGACATTTTACTTTTGTCCCTGTTATTATTGCGGTAAGGAAATGAAATAGTTTAGACTAGTGTGACTGCGCGTTGAAAAAGATTTGGAGCAGGGAGGCCTTTAGGTCAAACAAAAACCAGTTAGCGCGGTGACAGTGAAGCACGCGTGTTTGTTTTGCTGCATTCTACCCAGGGACCGAATCGTTATTGGGTTTTTCTTCCTCTACAATCGGGCATGATTGGGCATCTGACTTTCTAATAAATGTTTATATTATACAAAAATACAAAGTGGATAGATAGTAGGTCACAAGGAGTGGAAATAAATTGGGTTACCCTAAACTGTGCATGATTTTTACCTCCACCTCTGAGGAGGTTATGTTTTCGGTCCCGTTTGTTTATTTGTTTGTTTGTTTGTTTGTCACCATTCTCCTGCGCACAATTTCACAGATATATCTCAACCAATTTTGCATAGAAGCTTCATGTTCATCTAAAATAGAACCCATGAAATTTTTCTAGGTCAAAAGTCAATGGGCACAGTCAAGGCCATGCAAACATCAACATTTGAGTGTTGGAGGAGGTATGCACTCCCTGAGTGCACTGCGTCTAGTTGAGAATGTTTCAAGACAAAACGCAATAACTCAATAATATTGTTGTCAATTTGAGATATTTGCGAAATGAGAAGAAAATTTTAAAAATATGGATACTTTTGACAAAACTACTTTGTTTTTGTTGTTGACAAAAATTGATACAAATTTAAAGTAAATAAGTTCAGGATAAGAAAGTATGAATTGAGTGCAAGGGGGCCTTTAGATCAAACAAAAACCAGTTAGCGCGGTGACAGCGAAGCACAGATGTTTGTTTTTACTCCCTTCTACCCTGAATTGACCGAATTGTTATTGGGTTTTTCTTCTTCATCTTCAACTATGCAGGATTTTGTTCTCTGACTTTCTAATAAACGTTTCTAAATAGAAACTACAGAGTGGATATTGGATAGTACAGTAGTTCACAAGGAGTTAAACATTTAAATGTGTTCAATGTATAGTATTAATGATGAGTTTGAGCACTATCTGCTACCCTGGGACTGAATCGTTATTAGGTTTTCCTTCTTTAACTTTTATTGCACAGTACTTTTTCTGACTTACGATAGAAAATATAACCTCGGTGGTACATATAGGTCAAACGGAAAGCTGGTCATATACATTAGGTTACAAAAATAGTGCATGATAACTGGACACTTACAACAATTGGAAAAGATTAATGAAACGGGGCACAGGACTTCCACAACATACCTTGACATGCATAGATCAAAGTTTTATTTGTAAGGATTTATTTTGTATTATACAATTGGCAGACTTACTTCTCAAATTGTCCAATTCTATTGCATTAGCAACTCTACATTTAAATAAAGATGAGAGAGTGTTTATATTGTACAGTCTACTATCCTGGGGGTCGAATTGTTATTGGGTTGAGTTGTTTTCTCATTTAAAAATGCAGACACCGGAAACATTTGACAGGAGTTTTTTACCTTCTGGCTATTCAAAATAAAATTTGGGTAGAAAGTTTTGCAACTGATGTGGGATACAAAAGATGGTGAAAATATTTGAATTATTTATCAAAGTTCACTGTGAAAACAATTTGCATAATAATTGTATTTAGATAAGCAGTGTGATGTCAGTGTCTGCCGAATAGCACCAGTTGGTGCCACGTTATTTATTCACAATTAATGCAATCAACATAAAGTTTATTCACTGTGGATGAGTCTTAAATATTAGCAACTCCAGGGGGGCATTTCACAAAGATCCAAGTTGAACTTAACTCTAAGTTGGACTTAACAGTTATGGAAAGCCATTTGTAGCCTTGGAATAAAATATATTCAAAAGCAACAATGCAAGTATTTTAGACTTTTCATGAATTTTACATGAAGAACTTGAAATTTAATAGAAAAATATGAATGATTTGAAACAACATTTTATGCCTTTTAAAAGGACTTTTACAATTTGTTTTCAAAGAAACTAATGGATTTCCATAGTTACGAAGTCCAACTTAGAGTTAAGTTCAACTTAGGATCTTCATGAAACACCCCCAGGCTATTTACAGTATAAATGTAAAAATCAATCAAGAAGTGACAATTATAAACATGAAAAGTGAAACAAACTGAAATCAAATAAGTTGGATAGAATGCAGAGTTGGAAAATAAGATGTAGAATTGATCTCCTTTTATCCCCAGTTATTTAAGCTAAATCCTATCAATTAATATTTGACCTTATTTTCAATAACACAAATTCTTCTGAGGATCACAAAATAGAGAATGGGAAAGCAACAATTGCCTTGGGCAATCGGTCACATGCTAGGTCAAAGTGAAATAATTGACCCTCTGAGTACAAAATTAAGTTGAAAGAATCCACTTAACACTTAAGACAATTCTACATGAATAGCATTTTCTACGGAATACTTTGGGCCCTAGAAGAATTATCTGTAGACTTCAGTTTAAAGGTATGGTTTCACTTTAATTAATTTATATGCGCTGTGTTTTTTTAATCACTGAACATTATTTGGATTATATATATTAAGAAAGAGCCAACAAATTAACCAAAAACAAGACATTTATTTAATAAGTTAATGAAAATGGGTGTGTCATACTTGTAATACGTCACTAATAAGAAACCATTAAAAAATGTCCTTCGAAAAATATAACGAAATGATGAACAGAATTAACCTTCAAGAAGCTTCTTTGAGTACTTTCTCTTGAACAAACAGAAAATAAGCCTCACTATAGATTAAATGAAGGTTGAATGTTACTTTGTTTATCATGGTGTATGCTCAAGCACTAGTATTATCATTGATGCAGTAGTACTATAGACAAGGCCTGGAGTGAAAAGATAACTGAGATTTGCAATCATGTTTGCAATCAGGATCTTAAATCATATTTATTTTGAAACTTATCTCTCTTCCTCTTGCTTTGCCAAACACAAATGAATAAGTACACATCTTTGTTAGATAAGACCCAGAGTGGAAAAATAAACTAAATGCTGTAATTGTATATTTTTCTGATTCTCCTCTATTAAAAAGTCATTTTCTATTTAAATAGGATTAAGTTTGCAAAATAAATCATTACTCCTCCGTGCAGGAACTTATCAATTTTATTTGTTACTTATCTCTCCTTATCTTCAAGCTAAACCTAACCTAATATGGTGATATCTTTGTTAGATAAGATCAGGTGTGATAGATATCTGAGGTAAGTTTGTGATCAATATGTTTATAATAATAATAATTCCTCTCTCATTATTTTCAGTACATCCTACGGACCTATCAACTTTTAATTTGTCACTTATCCCGCACTATGTGTGCGAAAAATAGCTCAACAAGTCCACATCTTTGTTAGATAAGATCCAAAGTGGGAAAAATACATTAAATTCAGTGTTCTAATTCTCCTCTGAGTCATCTTATCTTTAAGTTATCTCATCGATAAGTTTGCAACATAAATCCTACTCCTCCTTCAGGAACTAAATGATACATGTTATTTGTTACTTATATCTCCCTATATTTGTGCTAACCATAAATGACGAAGTCAATAGCTTTGTTAGATAAGATCAGGATTGGAAAGAGATATAAGAGGTAAGTTTGTGGTTGCCTTCACTCTCATTTTCGCAATACATCATATATACCAACTTCATTTTATCTTTAATCTCTCCTCATTTGTGCTAAAATGACTGAATAAGCTTACATCTTTGTTACATAACATCAGGTAAGTTGATATATTTGTTAGATGAGATCAAGTGTAAAAATATATGCGAGGTAGATAAGTTTGTAAGTGATATGTTTATATTAAGTCCACTCTCGTTTATGCAGCACATCCTACCAACTTTATTTTGTCACATATCTCCCACTATAATTGGCAGTGCTAAAAAATAACTGAATAAGTCCACATCTTAGTTAGATTATACCAAGAGTGAAAATATGTAAGTTTGCAGTTTAAAGTAAATCTACAATCATTTTTGCAGGATCAGATCAACTGTTTTTTATAATTTATCTCCATCTCTTCCTGTTTAAAATTTGTGAATAAGTCTACATCTTTGTTAGATAATAACACAAGTAAAAGATATGTCTGTAAGTGCAGGATGTGATAAACCTTTTTTAATTTAATTTTATCTCACACTTTCCATGCTAATATAATACTTAAAATATCTGATACTATGATCATAAATAATTGTATATATTTGCAATAATTGAAGTATCATAATCTACATTTAAAAGCATTATTTTATCCATAAATCTAACTTAGAACTCTAGTGGTTCTCTCATACCGTGTTGTAAGTTTGTATTACCTATGGAAGTATGGAACAGGTTTAGTTTTTTTCCCCCTTAGGTTAAAAAGTTATTTACGATTGAAAGAAATGTTCAGATTTGTAATTATCCACTTGAAAGTTATAACCATGTACAAAGTCAGTACAATGAAAAAGCGAATATCACTTTGAAATTTATTACACTTAGCAACAAGACTCTTCATATGTATGTATGTATAATGTTTGAAATTTATTACACTTAGCAACAAGACTCTTCATATGTATGTATGTATAATGTTTGAAATTTATTACACTTAGCAACAAGACTCTTCATATGTATGTATGTATAATGTGCGACAACAGATTGACATTTCAATGGCTTAGTACCGGGAGGATTAAAAACCACACATCTATAAGCAGTTCTGAGGATCCCCTGGAAGCCATTATATACTTGCAATTTAAAGGTTTCCATTTATAATTAATGTCGGCAAACTTAACAATTTTCTGAACGACCATTTATTACACTTACAACAAGACTATTCTATTCATGTGCACATGTATTGTATGTACAGTATGTGTAACAACTCACTGACATTTTAATGGCTTATCACTGCCAGGATTATAAACCACACACATCTATTATAAGCAGTTCTGATAATCTCCTGAAAGCCATACTACTTGTGATTTAAAGGTTTCCATAATGTCGGCAAAAGTTAACAATTTTCCAAAACTGCCATTTATTACACTTAGCAACAAGACTCTTCATTATGTATAATGTATACATGAACGCTTGTATGTATACATTACATCAACTGATTGACATTTCAATGGCTTACAACTGCCAGGATTAAAAACCACACACATTTATCATAGCCATTTCTGAGAATTCCCTGGAAGCCATATTGCTTGTGCTATAAAGGTCACGTTTCAACTTCAAGTGGCCAGCAGGCAGCCAGTCAGTGACAAGCTTTACAGAGTGTGTATTAACCGGTTCCCTACTAGATTTTGATATCCTCATAGAGTTAACCCATTTACTTCGCCATTGAATAGAATGCTTAAATGGCTATCATACAGGGACAAAATTAATATTTTTATTTCGGGGGCTCCTTTCCGAGGGCTACTTTTCCAACTTTCCGGGGCTACTTTTATCATCTCGGGGGCTACAAATTTCCGGGGCTTTTTTTGGAGGGGGGGGCTCTTTTGGGCATTTCGGGGGCGAATTCGCCCGCCGCCCCCGTGTAGTTTTTTCCCTGCTATCATACAGGATTCTTTTATGGACCGGTCGAGTTACCACATTGGGCGCGCACAAATAAACCGATCGATATCTGGCTGACCATGGCATTGTATTCGCTTCTATTCAACCTAGCTCCTATACAGCATGAGTTTCGCTGGTCAAGAAGCACACACAATAGAGGCGATTGATAAAGGCTCAGCAAAGTTAGAGAGATAAATATTTTGTATACATTTGTATACAAAATGAACTAGGGATCCACTAACATTACTGTACTAGAATTGTAATAAAATGTTTTAATGTTTTAAGGGGACAGATCATAGCAGAAGGTAGATGGGACTTCAATCTTTCAATGTAAGCCATTTATTTGGAAAAAGAAGGGCAATATATATAATTTTCAAGCAAATAAAATAGGGTTTCCTCAGAACCAAGAAAACTCTGTCCCCGGTCTCTGAACATGTCCCCCGGGAACCGTGAAAACTCTGCTCCCGTAGTAAGGGGGTTACTACCTGTAGACAGGGTTGACACTAGCACTTGGTGGCGGGCAAGTAAAATTTCATAAATTGTCTAGTTTGCTTGCCCGATCGGGCAACTAAATAATTGTTAGACTACAAGAGAACAATGCAATTTCTACATGTGTTAAGCTCATCTAGAAGTAAGAGGGCAAGTACATTTTATATTGGGGCAAGTAAAATTTAAAAATGTATGATTTTACTTGCCCGAATGGGCCAGTACAGAAACAAAAAGTTAGTGTGGAGGCTTGCTGTAGACATTCAGGTTCTAGCAGAAAATGTGAAAATGTACAGTTTTAAAAACAGAGCAAATGAACTCCGTGAGCATACTGTACATGTATGAACCCTACCACATGTCTCGCTTTAATCATGGATGCTGGGCTAGTTGGCTGAGCCTGAGCGGGGGCAAGGTCCCTGGTGGTACGGTGATAAAGCTCCAAATTTCTGCTCAGTTAGACCTCTGGCAATTTCATATCTAGAGCATGGACTCCGCTGAATCCTGATTCCTGAATGTCATAAGCAATGCAGATACTGTTACATGTGCGTACATGCATGTTCCTTGCACTAGATCAAAGAATTCATGTTCTGTGTTCTGTGTTGCGTTCTGTGTTCTGTTTTGTGTTCTGTTTAGTATGTAGTGTGAGTGCTCCCATTACACGTCAAGCTGATCTATAAAACAAAAATTACAACTTAGACCATCAAAATAGTAATAATAATTGTCCATTTTTATATAGCGCTTTGTTACAGGGAAGTCTCAAAGCGCTCAGAGCATTATTACCATGGCTTTAGCCAAGCAACCTTATTCAAACGCTCAAGCATTTCACAGTTCTAATGAATTCCTGCCGAACACCATAATCAATGTAAACAATGTTACATTTACTCTTCACTAAATCACAACGAGCAAATCTTCTGATTTACACAATCTCTTTCTGCAACAGGGCCTTGAAGGGTTAATAACACACACACACTTAAAAATGTAAGCATCGTGTAAAGCCCTCTGCAGACAGAGCCGACTCGACCCGATCCGACTGGTTTCAATCAGGCTAGAGTTGGGCCCGGTCAGTTGGATCCGATTCATCGCGTTGAATCGGCCCCAACTGGCATCCGACTGTCTCTCAACTGGCAATATGTGTGCAGCGAGGCACTGAAAACTGAACCGATCCGAATGAAAAACCAGTCGAATCGAATCGGGTCGAGTCGGCTCTGTCTGCAGAGGGCTTAAGCCACGATGTGATCAATGTAGTGCTCACAGCTTGAAGGTGATTACTGGTGCTTTGATTCTATTGCAATGTGATGGGGTGACAGTCCCTGGTGGCATTGTGAAAGCATCGTGATAAAGGGATTTATCAAAAATATGATCAAAGACCCATATATAACAGGGCTCCACACTCACCCTTTTAGTCAGTGGGCCTGTCGGGCCAGTGAAATTGTTTTTTCCCCTATTCTGGTGGCCCAAAAGAAAATTGACTGGCCCCAAAATTGTATTTCATGAGTCAGCTTTTTACTATTTAAAATATCACTCTTTCCTAATCAAACCTGTGATTACAGATGAAGCATGACATAAAAGAAAACAAGATTTTTTTTCATTTTGTCAATGTCGGGTTGAAAATCTGCTTGCCCAATCGGGCCACCAAAATATGACTTTTATACACTTTGCTGGCCCCAAGTGCAATTTTACTGGCCCCGGGCCAGCGGGCCAGTGCGAGTGTCGAGCCTTGTATATAACATGAATTTCCGATAGACAGCCAGTCCTGATGGGTTAAATAGTAAAGTGCACACACTCTTTAAACAAATGTAAGTATAGCAGGAGCTATGACGCGATACATACGTGCACAATCAATCACAGCTTGATGGTGATTACTGCCTGGTGTTTTGAATCTGTTACAGTGTGATGGGGATGATGGTCCTACTGTAGCTGACAGTGGCAAAGCTAGGATTTTTCCAGCGAGGGACGGGGGGGGGGGGGGGCGGGGGGGAGGGGGGGGAGGGGGGGAGTGGGGGAGTCAATTATACCTGTGTACAAAGTCAGTGCAATGAGTTAGTGAATATCACTGCATTTTTTGCTCATTACTCGGCCATATAACATCCGTTTAAAGCAAAATGTTCACACATTACTAGGTGCACATAACAGATCACAAAAATACACATTTCATCAACCATTCATCAATTTTGTGGATGTAGACAAAGTTACTACAGTAGATCCATTTAACATTAAACATTCCAATATATACAAGAGTGCCAGCAAAACTGCATACATTACTAGCATGAGCATAGTGCCATTGATGCTTTTTATTTCCTTTTTTAATAAATGAAAGTGCTATCAGACTCTCAGTAAGTCATAGCCAGTGCAAGGTTATGGTGCAGTACAAGGCTGTACATTCATTGATACAACAACCCACTCGGTTCACGTTCATTTCCGCCTGCAATTTAGCTAGCCTAGAATTCATATAATGGGTAACGCAAGTGGTGCTCATTCATTATACTGACATGTCGTGTTGCTATTCATCAACGCTTAATTACAAGTGCACGCAGAAGTAACAGATGTAATAACACAAGCCTCCACACTGACTTTTTTCTGTACCATTCGGATTGTAAGTAAAATCATTAATTTTACTTGCCCCACTATAAAGTGTACTTGCCCTCTTACTTCTAAATGAGATTAGCAAATAATATGAATGACATTGTTCTCTTGTAGTTGAAAAATTATCTTGTTGCCTGATCAGGCAAGCAAAATATAGACAATCTATGCAACTTTACTTGCCCCGGCGAATATAGGGCAATTGCTAGTGTTGAGCCCTGAAGATCATCCGAATCCTGGTAACCTTTGGCCTACAAGTTTGTGGTATGTAGTTGGTTCAACCTAAAACTGAAACTAACACAGTACTTCACTTATAGTACATAAGTGTAATTAGTTTTAGTTTCAGTTTTAAGTTGAAACAACACTTTCTATAAACAAATTTAACAAACTTCCATTTCATTTGTGAAAGTTATTAAAAAATGTTATTCATGTTCAATTCTTCCTAAAACTGAAACAAACACTAAAAACATACAAACACAGAGCTTTTATAAACAAACTTATCAATTTCCTTTTTTCAAGTTAGCCTAAATGTTTATTGTTTAATTCCACCTAAAACTGATAAACATACCCTTATAACGTACTTCCTTTATAAAGCCTTCATATATATGAACACATTCATTTATCAATCTCATTTTTCGAAAGTGTGTTTAAATGCTTATAAATTAATGTTTTATAAAACACAACCAACAATAATGTGAAAACATCAATATTGCTTGTTTGTTTGAAGCTCCAATGGACTGATTGTACATGCCATGCATAATGTTGTATGAAGTAGCTCAATAAAAATGAATTTTAACATCCATGAATGTTTGTTGATATGTATTTTGTTATTTAATCATCTGATATTTACAAGAATGAAATATTTAGTAAGATATTGAACTGAACTGAACTGAACTGAACTGATATTGAACTGACCTACCAAAACTGTTTCAATATTCAGGACTGATTGATTTTGCTATTTTAACACGTATTCTCCATATACTCAAGCCCAAATATTTTTGGGACTAGTCCTGAATGTAGAGGCACGGATTTTCCGCGATCGCGGAAAATCGCGGAATTGACCATTTGAAACGGAAAACGGAATTTTTTTTTTTTTTTTTTTTTTTTTTTTTTTTTTTTTTTTTTTCTTTTCTTTTTCGGAGCCCGTTCCGAAAAAAACGAAACCGGGACCCGATGGTGACGGTTGGGAACCAGTGTGACGGACTGAACCAACTCAGCCTTAATCATTAATGAATAAATGTTAAAGATATTTACTCTCTGCCTCTGGCCTGTGGTAAGTCCTTCCTGATATCAGGCATGACACATTCCCCCAAAATTTTGATGATTTGTGGGTGAAAATCATGATTTTACCCTACTCATTGAATTTTGTATGGAGTTCTATGTAAACGGAATTTGCAGTTTTTCACATGTACAAAGTCTATGGCAAAACGGAATTTCCGTTTTTCAGGCAGGTAAAAACGGAATTCCAGATTTTCTGAAACGGAAAAGGCCTTTTTTTGAAACGGAAAATCAGTGGCCCTATGAATGGGATAATCAATTGAATGAAAATCTAATAGTTGCAAAGGAAGAAATACAATCTGGTATAGTCATCGGACAAGGTTCCGCAAAATAGACAATTATTGTGAAAGACCAAATTTGTATGTGCACATGTCACTTGTTACTTTGCGTTGCGGCGCAGCAAAAAAAAAACAGAACGTCAATGACGTAGCGCTCATCCGCCATCTCGCAACATCAAATATCGCAAATTTCATGTGTACTTTTCAACTGGTCAAAAAATAAAAATTTGATGCCCTGGAAGGGACATAAAAATTAAAAATTAAAAATTAGAGTGAAAAAAATATCAATTTGATGCCCCGGAAGGGACATGGGAAAAGAAAAAAATAAATAAAAAAATGTTTTTAAAAATAAATAAATAAATTTTTTTTTTTTTAAAAGAAAAAAAAAAAACAATAAAAAAAAAGTTTTAAATAAAAAATAAATAAATAAATAAATAAATAAAACAAATAAAACAAAACAAAACAAAACAAAATTTAAATAAAAAAATTTAAAAATTAAAAAATTAAAAATTACCATAATTAATGAAAGGAGAAAAATTTCAAAATTCTGTGTAGAAGTTTAGTGTACCAAAGTTAGCTCTACCAGATAAAGCAAACCAAATCAGAATCGGTCGATAAATGATGGAGAAGAAGCATTTTTTGTGATTTTGAATAAATTTGCATAAATTACCATAGATAATGAATTTCACGATTCTGTGTAGAAGTTTTAAATACCCCTCATAGCCCTATCTTATGAAACAATCAGAATCAAAATCGGTTGAAAAATAACGAAGAAGAAGCATTTTGAAAACTGTGGACGGACGGACGGACGGACGGAAGGACGGACGGACGGACGGACGGACGCCGGACGCCACGGCATAAGCTCATCATGCCCTTCGGGCAGGATGAGCTAATCACATTCATGACCTCTATTTCAGCAACTTGTGACGGATTGAACATGAAAACTTCACGATGCATTTGGCAATCTTCAGAATACATTAACCTTTCAGGCGAGAAAAACACATTAACTCCACAAGTAGCTCGTTCTAAATTACCATCACAAAATAAATACAGTAGGAGGAATATATTTATAAACATATTACATTATAAGGTAGAGATAACAGTAGTACTAACAATTTATCAAAGTACAAGAACATAATATTGAACCCACTCTGCTATTAAAATGCAACAAAAAATACAATTCAGACATGTACAGTATTCAAGGGCTTGACACTAACATTGACCGCTAGCCTGAGATTTTTAAACTTTGTAACATCGATAGAAAATCTGATGTTCTTCCATACTTAAAGCCTAAATCCTAAGCATAGTTTTTTAATTAGCAAAAGGAGTGAGATTTTGAAAAGTAGACAGTTTAAACAAAATAAATGTCAATTTGTGGCCGGTACATTTTTGTTTCTGGCCACTAAAGTGAACGGGAAGTTATCTTACTGGTCCGATGGGGCCACAAGCAAAAAGGTTCAAGTGTAGATTCCTGTGTACATGTACAGTATGTGATGCGCCCATGTAGTCTTGTGAGGATGTGTGTGAGAAAAGGAGGACTTAATAATAATATTTAAAATGAAAAAATTATGGGTACTAATATTTAAAAATGCATGCTTGAGGGAAAATTAAGAACTTTTAACGAAGTCAACACCATGAACAGAACTCTCTCATATCATCATGTACAGTATGTGATTTGCCAACATGCATTGTAATATCCACAACATTGTGAGGGTTAGATTGTATTAAAACATGCGAAGAGGCAAGAGATAATATATTTAAAGAACTGTATCTATTTATTCATATAGGAAAAACGACCTCCTTTCCGGACAAAGGTTGCCGGGGACGACGCACCGGTTAGCGAGGACTGAGGTTTCGATTTCCACGCAATTCAATTCAATTCGATAGTGATTGCCAAGGAGGAGGCTTCTACGCA
Source organism: Echinarachnius parma (assembly GCA_037951105.1). Lineage (NCBI taxonomy): Eukaryota > Metazoa > Echinodermata > Echinoidea > Clypeasteroida > Echinarachniidae > Echinarachnius > Echinarachnius parma. Next base: position 76,299 of record JBAMJV010007447.1, read on the forward strand.
AGCAAGCGGGCTCCTAATGAAAGGCGAGATCTGTGATGAAAGGAGGTGGATGCGATGTGATGGGCAGAGCGATGTCGTTGTAATTTAACACCTAACACGCCGCCAGTCTTAACAGCTCCATTCATAGTACAAATTTGTACATGTTTGGGTAGTATTACACTTTTGGTGATGTCTAATATTTAAGCTTTCCAACACATCTCACCCGTACTAAATTTGATACTTTCATTATCTGTCAGAAAATCGACACTGTACTTCAGAAGCTAAATTTCACTCTCATTATGAAATTAAACAAATAAAAGTAGAATTTTCATTCATTTACTTTACGTGACATGAAGAATTATTTACTGATTTCATATGATACAGTGTTCCTATTATGAATTAATCACAATAAAAAGTATCTATACTACAGACAATAATAATTTGTATTTAGAGTACTTATCTCAAAACTAACAAGTTTTCTTCCATATAAGTATACAGAATTTCATTTGAAATATCTATCCATCGGCTGAAATTGCTATTAATTTTGAGAGGAAAATTATTCCCTGCATTATATAATTGGAAAATGAATCACCATACTTAAGTAAGCGTTAACACATACATGTTACAAACAATGTTTGATTCAAAGACTGAATTCTTTTTTTCCTTTTTTATTTCTACAATTCAAATGGTTATAAAAAGAAACCGACCATGATAAAAACATGCAATAGCAGCTACAAGATATCTTAATGAAACTGAAACCATATATTCAATAGTGCAAAAGGGGTTTATAAAATAGTGTTCACAACCATTTTTAATAGACAAATATATATGAATTCATTTCAATATCACATCCTTTTTTTTTATTATCAAGGCTACAATTTTTATTGAATCTTAAAAGTACTTTCAACTTAATTGAATTATAACGGGATATTGCTGGCTAAAAAGGACAATGAACCACTTTGCAAAGTTTTTATTGCAAACTTTGACGTACTACTTTCAGCACAATATGTTCATAAACTTTGTATGCACTTTCACTTTTGTCCAGCTAATATTATTTCGGTATCTTTCTGAGCACTGTAAACAAATCCCATGACACGGCAATTCTAAGAAGATTCTCTATCTATTTTATGCGGAAGTTTAAAAATAAACGTAGCTCATAAATTGTAAACCACAGAACGATTTTACAATCTAGATAAATTTGAAATTTTTTTTGTAAATCCGGGAAAAAATAACATTTATCTTTCAGGGGCTACTTTTCAAGCTGACCTGCATTTACAAATTTAGCACTCAAAAAGGTGTTTTGCATTTAAAGGGACTTAGTAACATTGTCCAAATCCTCAAAATAAATTTGTCATTTTAGCGGTTCCCTCATACCTTGTTGTATTCGTATTAACAATAAAATCATGGGACAGGTTTCGGTTTTTCAAATTTCCCTTTCGTTACAAAGATATGTACGATCGAAGTATTCAGATAAGAAAAACTCCGGGCGAGTTTTTCTTCTGTGTACAAAGTGAGTTATTGAATATCACTTTGCATTTTCGCTCATTACTTGGCCATGCAATGTCCATTTGACTTGAAATTTTCACACAATACCTTGTGGACATATGAAATAACAATAATATACATTGCATCAACCATTCATCACTTTTTGCACATGTCAACAAAGTTACTAGATCCCTTTAAACATGCAAATTTATGAGAGCTCTTAAATGATTTTGGGTGGCTCTTTGGGGCATTTCGGGGGCTACATTATATCGCCAAATCGCCAGTGTATTCTTTTCACTGACCAGTGTGAATTGTATTGTCTAATATATTTTGTCAGGCAAATTTGCTTGCTTTTTATTTCTTTTCTAGTAAGTAGTACTGTAAATAAACCATACTACATGAAGCGATTTTAAAAAATTAAAATTAGATGAACAATATTTATACAGAAGTTGAAAAATTCACTTTGTTGCATTTCAAACACTACATTCTGGGTTTGTAATATATATTGCACAATTATAACACAGCAGCAAAATTCACAATTATAACACACACACACATGTACACGTAATAGTTGTTTTCCTAAAAAATATCAATGTAATTTAATACCTGTCAAGTACCAGCAATGTATGGCGATTTCCTGTTGTAATGCATATCATTTCAAACCCTGTGCAGATGTTCATTAATAATCATTCATGAGATAAAACAAAAAGGTTTTAAAATCATACTTTCTTGACCAATGATGACACATAACATGACATGACAACAGTGGTTGATTTACTTGTTTTTCAATACCAGTACAAATAAAACTCTACTGATTGACATGAAGAGATTGAAAATCTGATGGACCCCGTGACGTGGCATGGTCGGACTGATTTGGGGGGGGGGGGTGGGGGCACACCAATGATGGGGGGCACACAATATGTATTTCTTTATTATTTTTAAAAATTGTCCCCTTTATGTTTCTTATTGTTTTAGAAAAATTATTGGGGGCATGCCCCCCCCCCCCCCCCCCCCCCCCCCACATCGCTACACCACTAAATGGCACAATATCCTGTCAGATATTACAGCTCCACAGTGTAAAATGTTTGCTAATCACATGCAATGGTGGCTTTTGACATACTCTTTAATGAATGTAGTTAAAGTAAACTATACCTTCAATCACATTGAACGGTAGAGTGCTAGCAGAAAGTAGAATTGTCAATTGACTAATTATATAACAACTCCGCAGCGTATTTGCAAATTGTAGCAATGCAAGTAAACATTTCCTTTTCAAGCATAGAATTGTCATTTGACAAATTACTTTTACTACGTACTTGATGAATTTTGAGAAAATAACCTTACCACAGTTGGAAGGGCAGGGTTGGCAACTTGGCATTTGACAAATTACTTTTTGGTGAATGTTTTTAAAGTAAACATTGGCCCTCAATCGCACTGAATGGTAGAGTACTAGAGTAAATTGCGTTTGGCTAATTAACTCCTTGGCGAATCCGCAAATTTAGGTAGCAATCCAAATTTATAAACATTTCCTCTGAAGAATAACCTACTTTGCTTTAAAGAACTCTACTCTAGATGAATTCACTAAATATAAACATTTCCATGAAACATCTGAATTGGAAATGAATATATGATGTAAGTTATAATTTAGTTTAACCCATTGCCTACAGACCCTGTATCAACTCTATGGGGATTGCAAAATCTAGTAGGAAACCAGTTAATAACAGCAGCAGTAGAGAACTTTAACAGTTGATGGATTACTTCATCTACTCAGCGAACACACACACACACACATAGTGAAAGTAAACATTTCACGGGCTGAGTAATAAAGGCAGATCAATTGGTATGTACTGTAGCATGACCCAAAGCAACACAAGTTCACGTGAAAGTGTGGTCTTGAATACGAGTTTTCAGCACAGTCAACACCTCCTAGTATAAATTATACATAACAGTGGAAGAGCAGATAGTATTACAGTTTATATTTCCATATATTACATTTAATTCTTGGTTTGTAGGGTAACTTTAAATAGAGTATGTTTGCATTTTCTACTTCAAACAGAACTGAAAAGGCACAATTTGAACTTAATTAAAATTTGCTGAGCTGAATACTTGCTTGGTGAACCCAGTTAGCAAAAATAAACATTTTCCAATCCACTTAATTCAAAAGGGCTGTATACTTTTAAAAAGTACAGTGATTAATAAAGCAGTATTGGCGCAATACAGTAAGTATACATTGTGAATATACTGAAAAGGCAAAAAAACAATTTTTCATGTTGATGAAGAACAACTAAGTGTTTTCTAATTACCTTACAAGTACCTCATTTAGTGGCTAAACCTGGCAATTTACGGAAAGTACTAAAATGTAATGTAAATAATGACGAGAGTCTAAATAATGACGAGAGTCACTGAGTCAATATAGGGCCTAAATTTTCGATCCTAGCAGTCTAATCTTCTTCAGAGGCTAAATGACGATGATATATGAAGAACATAATATTATAGACATACATCTACTCTGATGATTATGATCTGACAATTTCCCTATCAGAGTATTCAGTACTTAGCTACATGTAGGGCAAAAAACAAAGGTTGTCTGCACATTGCATGGATATGACCTGAAGCAATGCGAGTTCACGGGAAAGCGCCGGACATGAATATATGGGATCCTAGCAGAATCTTCTTCAGAGGCTAAATGACGATGATACATAAAGAACATAATATTATATAGACATGCAGTATGTAATCTGATGATTATGATCTGACAATTTCCCTATCAGAGTATTCAGTAGCTAGGGCAAAAAACGAAGGTTGTCTGCACATTGCATGGATATGACCTGAAGCAATGCGAGTTCACGGGAAAGCGCCGGACATGAATATGGGATGCGGGATTACAAACACCTCAACAGCCCAGAAGAAATAGTGCGTGTGACATGGATCAATGGAATGCATTGATCAAGGCCCTACGTGTGAGACACAAGGATTCAGGCCCTTCTATCATGTACACCGTGTGTAAAATAAAGTGGATTTAAAATAAGTAAAATAATATAAAATAATTAGAAGTGAGTTTCATAGACTCTATTAGTGACCAATAAAATGGGTAAAAACTGAAGAAATAGTGTGTGTGACATGGATGGATCAATGGTATACATTGATCAAGGCCCTACGTGTAAGACATAGGATACAGGCCAAGACAGATCTATAGGGCTTCTATGACGTACACCATGTAATAAAATGCATTTAACCCGTTCAGGACTGACTGATTTTGACTATAAACAAACATGTATTCTCCATAGACCTTAGCCCGAATAATTTCAGGACCAGTCCTGAACGGGTTAATACAGTGAAATAATATATAAGTAATTAGAAGTGACCAATACAAAACTGTGTACAAAACTGAAGGATCGATGGAAAACGTTGATTTTTAAGGATTCGGCCTGCGTCGAAGGATAGGGTTTCCATGTAGTACACAGTGTGAAAACAAATATTAGAAATTTTTTGACATTTTAGAGATCTATATCATTTCAAGTGGCCAATACAAAAACATAATACAGAAGAAATACTGCATACATTTTCCAATATAAGGTGCATGCAATTGGTCTCCAGTTGATACTCATTTTAAACTATTTTTTTGTTATCATGTCTAAGTTTAGGTTTCTTACAAAAGACTCAGATCCATAAACACTTACCATATCCAACTAGATCATAATTTAGCTAAATAAACCCAAGCTGAACCCATTCTAGTTTCAGGCCACAAAAGCCTCACCCAGTATAGCTTCCTGTATGAGCTGCCAAAGGGATTATCGCATCAAGGGAAAATTCTAGACTTAATTCTTACCTGACGCTATAACGCGTGTCCATTCCCTGCCACACAAGTCGAGCTGCCACATGTCATTGAAGGCGGTCTGCGAACCGGAGCAACCGCCAAAAACGAAGATCTTGCCGTTGACGTAGGCCACGCTATGCGAGTTGCGGCCAGTGACGGGAGTGGACGGACATTCGCATGAGCTCCATTTGAGCTCGCCCTCGCAGGCGGCATTTACAAAGGCCTGTTTGCGCTTCAGCACAACTCCTGGAAAGAGGGAACAAATTAATCACATAATTATAATCTGATACAGTTTGCATTTTCCATTTGTGTGAGCTGATCACAACAATCAGTGCCCAAAATTAGCAGAGCCCCACTGACAAGCGGACTTGGGGGAAACACATTAAAGGGACTTAGTAACATTGTCCAAATCCTCAAAATAAAATTGTAATTCTAGCGGTTCCTTTATACCTTGTTGTATTCGTATTAACAATAAAATCATGGGACAGCTTTCGGTTTTTCAAATTTCCCTTTCATTACAAAGATATGTATGATTGAAGTATTTAGATAAGAAAATCTCCGGGCGAGATTTTCATCCCTGTACAAAGTGAATGCAGTGAGTTGGTGAATATCACCCAATATCACTTTGCATTTTCGCTCATTACTTGGCCATACATTGTCCATTTGACCTGAAATTTTCACACAATACCCTGAGGACATATTAGATAACAACAGTATACATTGCATCAACCATTCATCAGTTTTTGCACATCTCAACAAAGTTACTAGATCCCTTTAAGCGCAATGGAAGATGCACATCAAAAATCTTCCATAGACTTACAAAAACCTGCGCCATGCGCAGTACCGGCTATGTCCGTAGCTTGAACGGTGGCTCTAAATACTGTAACAAAATAAATCGATCAAGTGGGTGGACATAACCGGTATGGCATGCGATACAGGTATCAGCTTCCTCTACCATTTGAAGCGTCCCCAATATTTGGCATGCAAGACAAAAAGAACTGATGCTGTATGCATTTTGTATCAGTAGAGCATCAATTCTTTTCGTCATGAATACAAAGTCATAGGCAAGCTTTGGTAGAGAATTAATGCCCAGGTATTGCAATTCTACAGTTCTAAGCTAGCCCCAAAACTGCTTGCTAAGCTTCGCCAACTTCAATTTTAACAAATGTAAATGGCATTTTACGCACCCCTGCAAGTCAAGGGGCTTACTCACAGGCTTACTGCGTAAGCCCCTTGCGACTGTAGTGGGAAATAACGGTATGTCAATCCATACGACTGGAATGACAAAACTTCTTGCAGTTGCTTACTTAATGGAAAAAAATCCGCTCAAATTTGTCACAAGGTGATACAAATGTGAATTGTTACGGCGGAATATGGTGTGAAATCAAAATACAGCACCACAAAATTAGCGTAAAATTTATATTTTGTGCTTACCTCTGCTCGGCATCTGTCGCAGTAGACACATCATGTAATGCACGGGGCTCCGTGACTTTTGTATAGATCGTATATGGTTAGCTAAATTCAAGACACCAAGTAAAATATGTTGACAATTTAATTGGTTTTGTCAGAAAATAATCACTGCCAGCTGCTATTTAATATAATCTACAAATATTATCAAACTAAGAAAACTAATTTAGATGTGTACTACTTCCAATTTTATTGATTTACAATCAATTTACGATGTCAAAAAATTATTCAAAACATATTGTGCGACTTGATCGTAAGGCTACATGTACCGTTATGCGGACTACCGGTATCAAGATCCGATTCAGCAGTCGCGTGTTGTTTGTATTGACGTCTCTTTAGTCGGATTACGCCAACCTTCTCGCCAGTGTATAAAACACTTGGCGGCGCCGCCAAGCGTATGAGTTGGTAGAGTTTCCCGCGCCAGGCGCAAACTTCCCCCGCCAAGTGTGCCGCCAAGCGCAATATTCAGCGCCAAGCGCCTGAAGTAAATTGCAAATAAATCATGTTTATACAAACAGTTTCTCATGCTAAATGTTACGGAAATGTTTTCACCGCATGAAAGACTTTCTCATCATATTTTCTGCGGCGATTTCCCATTGATATGCGATCCCTATGCGATTTCCCTGCGCGCGCGGTCGTCGCGAGTATCTCAGAAACGAACCTCAAGACTCCCAGTCACACGTCGGAAAGCGTTCGGAAGCGGGCCAGGCGGCGCGGCGGGCTGCCCCGCGCCAGGACGCTATGCGAAGAGGTGCTCTAGCTCTGATCGCGGAGCACCGTGCACGCACGTGGCCGGTTTGTTATTATTGTACGATCGACAATAGCATTTTGTTTTCGCGTATTATGATCAGAGAAAATCATATATATGATTTTCCCGCGATCATAACACGCTACTACATGTTTTGATAATAATCTAACATGTTTTATTTCATATTTGTTTTCATTTACAGACAGTCAGACACTGAGAAAGGGATCGTCCAAATAGAGCTGAAGACGGACGCACAACATGACAGACGGATCATGCTGGGCATGAGATAATTATATTTATAAGACAAAGGGATTATAGATAGTTAAAGTCATAACCAATTAAGGGGAATAAACAATGAGGGCATTTTGGTCCGACTTGAGCGATTATAAGGAAACGTTAATTGGCTGTATAAGCTGTAAAATAATACCTAGACATGATCAACAGTTAGAACTTAGATTCGGATATAAATGGAAAATAAATTGATAGAGAATAAAGGGACAAACGGCATCAGATAACGGCCCGGGGAAAACAAACATGCAGAAAGAAAGGTTTAAGTTACAAACTTTCATAGGATAGCTGATAATTTGTTTGCACAAAGATTAATCATTGGACTGAGGACGATCATGCCATGATGGGATAAGGATGAGGAAATAATAATGAAGATGGTGTGAGCATGACTATCTCGGGCATGTATGATTATGATATCAGAAATGATGAACGGATGATCAAGACGAGGATGACGGTGATGATTATGACATGAATGATGAACGGACGAGGATGATGAAATGATAATGAAGATGATGAGCATGACGGTGGGGATGCATGATTATATCGGAAATGATGAACTGATGAATGTGATGGTAATTATGAAATGTGATGATCAAGATGAGGATGACTGTGATTATGACATAAAGGATGATGGTGCATGATCGGTGATCACTATATTATTGTAAAGCGCTTAGAGAAGATTATCAATCATTATTAGGCGCTATATAAGTCGAATATATTATAAATTCCTACTGAAGAAAATTATCAGTGATGGTATACGAGGCTCGGTGTTTCTCCTTGGCGAATTATGAAAATATATCCCGACTGATGGTCGTCAGACGGACCGACACGAGACATTAAGATGGAGACAGGCGAATCCAAGGAAATAATATGTCGAACTGAGGCAGAGGCAATACCGCGATTACAGTACAAAATGTAAGTAGTGAGATTAGCTTGAATTGTTACTTTATGGGTGTTACGGGTTGGTCCTCGATACAATACGAGTTTGACCCCCAATTTATATTTATTAAAAAAAGGAATGGTGTGTAAATAAAATAAGTACGTGTCCCCATTGAATAATGTGCGTGCGCCCATCCCCCCCCCCCCCACCCCACCCACCCCATACCCAGACCAAGAGTAATACGCTGTCAGTTCAAAGCAGTATAGTAAATTCTAAAACCCTATTCAACCCAGCCCGTACGCAAAGTATAGTTTCTCATGAATTTTTAAATACAAATATCAGAACTATCGCAACCTCGCCGTCAAGTCCATGATCAATATTAAATTATTTTCCAATAAACTACTTTCAAATCTCCAGAAAGACAGCCAAAGATAAATTTTGCGTCATTTTAACAGTGAGATACACGTTCAAATTGTGACTGTAAGTTCATTGCATTGGCATTCGTGTGTGCAGCTGCATGCTGCAAACAGTCCATGATTAGAACGTTGAAACGACGTAAAATACCATTTGTGTTTTCTTTCGAAGCATGCAAGTAGTCTATTCGAGGTAAAGGTAATTTAATATCAAACATGAACTTACCAACAATGATTCGGCGATCAAAATATCTTACAAGTTGTACGTGACATTATTTACGGTGATAGTATAATAATCACGACTCGATCTTAGCTCTGTGTGTACGGCCAGCTGTACGGTACCTTGTACATACATGCAACATGTACGTTCCCGGTCCTGCCCTAGCTATTTAGCAATTCAACTTCAACTTGCCTTACGATGTTATTGTTGTTATTTAGCTTTCAAAATCCACCACGTGGCGCGCGTGTGTTGTGTGATCACATCGCGGCATAGATTCAAATATTGCTTTCCCATAGTTCATAGACTTGTTTGGGGCTTGTAATTTGTCTGATAATTTATAATAATATGTACATAAAGCAGATTAATAGCAGATTACCTACCTGACAGACTTACCTTAGACTTTTTGGTACGTGAGCGCCGTGGAGTTTTAATTATGCCGACATTCCCCAATCCCGATCGATGTAGTCATACTTGCACCATCACTTTCGTCTTGTCATGGTTTTATAGTCGTTTCAACACAATCATTATCAAGTTCACATACTCATTCATCACCAAGTCATACCAAGTAATCGTTTATTTTTCATTATTTATTATCAGTTGATTTTTTTGTACATCATCACATACTAAAGAAAAATAATCTCCAAGTTATTATTTTAAATATGACTATCAAATTATCAGTAAAACTGGGGTAAAACTATCATAAAATAGCCGAGCCATCATTTGAAATACTAAAGTAAAATGGTAAGTAGGTATGATTAAACATCACAATCAAAATCATCGCTAGTCGGCAGGGCAGTCGCACATGAAACTAAATCATACTCATACCAGGACCGTCAACAAATTAATTATTAAAAGAAGATGACTAAAACAACAGGGATAGACAAATTATGATAAAGCATTAACTGCATTTTTTGTTCAAGCCCGAATGTCTGTAGAAGCTGAACGGTTTCCGATGATTTGAAGGAGCCTTGCAACAAAATGGATGTGGTACTCTTACTGACTCGGACCGTCTGTCATCTTCCTAAAAAGGAAAGAAAAAAAACATGTTATGATTATGTTGATAGTTATATTTTGAGGCCATTATTATGACAATGACATCAACGCACAACTGTCCCGAGTAAAGTTTATGTACTAGCTTCCCCCGAATTATACAGCTTGCTGGCGACTATATAGAAAAATCTAATGTTTTCATGTCCTTTTCTACATTGTATTTCACTGTCGGCCGACAGTAAAATACTGCATTTTAATGTAAAAGAGGACACAAAAACGATGGAATTGTCGGGAGTCTAGCTGGCGATCTAAACCGCCCGTTTCAAACTGAAACGTTGCATGCACGCTCGCGGCGTCAGCTCCGACGACTGGGTCTTTTTTCTATCTGCATGCACGTGGGAATTGATCGAGTTACTTGCTGTTTTAGTACCCAAATGAGGTCAAAATTCGCTCCAAAAGATGGTCTAGTTTTGAGTTTTC
>JBAMJV010007448.1:0-12868 GCA_037951105.1 Echinarachnius parma
GTCCATTAGTAGAGGTCAGTGCGCCAAAAGGGCTCCTTTCCAGGTGCATTTGCGCCATTATGAGTAGGTTTCAAAGCATTACGCCATTTAGGGGTGTAAACTTACGGAGATGCGATAAGCCATTTAGGATACATTTCAGATGCTGATGGACCACTTTTGTATGAGAGTGACCCCCACCCTACCCCCCCCCCCCCCCCCCCCCCCCCCCCGACCATACAATAGCCATTTTAGGACTGAGATGGCTTTCTTTTTTAATAGGAGCAAGTGATTATTAAGCAAACCAATGTGTTGTGGTAAATGTATTTCGTGGTTCTAGGACTACTACCCCCTGGACAACAACCCCCCGGACGATTACCCCCCGGACAATTACCCCATACCTGCCAACCAGTCCGATTTTGTCGTATTTAGTCCGATTTTTTATCCTAGGCTAAGATAGCACAAGAGAGCATCTAGAACCCTAGAGCTGGACCCCGGCTGCAAAGGACTTCGTGCTTCGCGCTCGTGATGCGTGCTTCGCGCTCGTGATGCGCGCTTCGCGCTCGTGATGTGCGCTTCGCTCACATGAGAGTAAGATTTTTCATTTTCAAATGTTAGCACGTATGTTACCCCCTAGGACAATTGCCCCCCAAGACAATTACCCCCAAAGACAATTACCCCCCAAGACAACTACCCCCCAAGACAACTACCCCCCGGACAATTACCCCCCGGACAACTACCCCCCGGACAATTACCCCCCGGACAACTACCCCCCGGACAATTAACCCCCAGATAACTACCCTCCGGACAACTAACCCCCGGACAATTACCCCCCGGACAACTACCCCCGGACAATTACCCCCCGGACAATTACCCCCCGGACAACTACCCCCCGGACAATTACCCCCCGGACAACTACCCCCCGGAATATTACCCCCCGGACAACTACCCCATGGATAATTACCGTCGCTGATTTAGACCACTGTTTTAGTTTTGTAAGCAGGGAGTTGGAGTCGTCAAATGTCAAATGGGCCGATCGCTGTCCGAGACCGAGAAGGATAAAAAGTTGACCTTTCTGAATTGGGGGGGGGGGGGGTGTACGCACCCAACGCACCCCCATGCTACGGGACTGCCAATACACGAATATACTGCAGACGTACGATATCGCAATCCGAAATGTAGGTAAAAAGATTGTGTGGCATCCGGTGCATGTGTGACCTAGGCGTATCACATGTTCTATATGTTTTTCGGTCAATTTCGTAAGCTTTTGATTCGTTTCAATAAGCGTGTCATTCAATTTCACGAAATTGAGCTGAAGGCTTGCAATTTTGGTTCAAAATTATATTATGTTCATACGATTTAGCTCTTCGATCAAGTGATTTACCACTTTTAGCATTCAACTAAAAAGAACTCGCTATTTGCATTTATTGTGTTTGCAAAATCAAATAGATATTATCATGTTCGATTCCCAGTTTCCCACGACTTACTTAACGGTAACCGCAACCGCGCGTTCGCGCGATTACCAGGAATGAGTTATATTTATCCGCCATGTGCATAATGTATGTTTTTATTCAATAAAGCTCAGTTGCAAGTTATACTCAGAATGATGTAGACGTGAGTTGTATTTCTCTCCTGATCGACATTATTCAATATACAGGTACATACAAGTATTAAATTGCGCCAACGGATTTCCCGGAGGGCGGTATTACGTAATCACGAATTTACTCGAAATCGAAATACGTTTTAAATCGAATGCAAACAAAATGTTTCCGAATAATCAATATATGAATCATAATGCTAAAAAACGATTTGAACTGCTAAATACAACTGCGGTAACAAAATTGGCAAAATTGAATGCACACAATGCACCCGGGGGACGGGAAGGGGGGACATGCCTCCCCACCCCCCCCCCCCCCCCCATAGGTGTAGGTGATTGTCTCTCCCACTTTTATAGGCCAGTTTTGGAAACGCCCCCTCTCTCAAAAAATGAAATGGAAGTTCTTATTACCAATCATGTGAAAGAATATGTTTTTACTAATACGGGATGATACAAATTTTGCCTGGAAACCGCCTACTAATTGATATATTTGATAAATTATCAAATCGTTCCGCTGCGGATAGATATCGCCAAAGCGGAATCGCGCATACGCTACTTGCATTATTGACCAGGTGCGTTCGCTATACGGGCTTGTCCCCAGCTTGTCGATACCCCAGTCCAGCGCTAGCGGCGCGGACAGGTGCGAACGGGCTGTGGATTTATACATTTCACGGGCGGGCCGATATTTCTGCATTTAACGCATCGTTAGGTTCGGATTTTACCACACAAGCCCTTTTTAGATACTTATTCAACAATATTGATAAATTATAAATGTTTTCTGTAACTTTCCCAAAACTGTTGTTTATCTTTAATATGCATACATTACGTATGTTTGATTCCATAGCTTGAACTACGTATCATATAATATTACTGTTTATTACCTGACTAAGTAAACACAGTAAACATACATGAGCTGCCATGTAATATTTTTGGATATTACATGGCACTGTTACATGGCAATTCAGATGTTACAACAGTTGTTAACTTTGCTGTCGGGAAAATCATGGAATGTTCCCCTCGGGATTTTAAATGCTATTTCGTGAAGAAAATTTACTCAATCGCATTTAAAATCCCTTGGGAGTGGAAAATTCCGTGTTTTTCCCTCCAACACCAGTTAACAACTTTATACTATGATATGCACCAAATCGCTCCACTACCTCGCAGTTGTGCCCCCCCCCCCCCCCCCCCATCCGTTCACCCGCGCTACGCGACTGGAAGATGACTTGGGGTAATTGTCTTGGGGGTAATTGTCTTGGAGTTTAATTGTCCAGGGGGTAATTGTCCGGGGGGTGGTCGTCCGGGGGGTAGTTGTCCAGGGGGTAATTGTCCGGGGGGTAGTCGTCCAGGGGGTAGTTGTCCAGGGGGTAATTGTCCGGGGGGTAGTTGTCCGGGGGGTAGTTGTCCGGGGGGTAATTGTCCGGGGGGTTATTGTCCGGGGGGTAGTTGTCTTGGGGGGTAGTTGTCTTGGGGGGTAATTGTTTTGGGGGGTAATTGTCTTGGGGGGTAATTGTCTCGGGGGGTAATTGTCTTGGGGGTAGTTGTCTTGGGGGTAATTGTCTTGGGGGGTAATTGTCCTAGGGGGGTAATTGTCCGGGTGGTAGTTGCTCGGGGGGTAATTGTCCTAGGGGGGTAGTTGTCCGGGGGGTAATCGTCCGGGGGGTGGTTGTCCAGGGGGTAGTAGTCCGGACACGGTATTTCGTATATAGCTTGAGGACCTACAAGTTATCCTAAACCATATAACCAGTACTAGAGGACCCATTATAAGTAAAACGACTTTAAAATGGTATTTTTATTAATGATTATCCCTAAGAATAAGTAATTATAGTTTACCTAACGGTATTTATCCACAACGTTCATTTCCCAGAAACATTCCTAACAACGAAAGAAACAGGAAATGGACCGGACCTAAGCCTAGCTTGTTAATAACATGGCCGGAGAGAGGGGGGAGAGGGGGCACTTTAAAATGACATGCCACCAGGCCCGGTTCTAGACCATTTATTTCTTTTGGAGGGGGAGATAATGCGATCCGAATATGAAGAAAAAACATACTGTATATATTCATTTGGGGGATGCAGCCCCCTTGATTTAAAAAAAACTAACTTTTACTCGGGTAAAAAGCATCTGAAATTCGGGCAAAACCAGGTCATATTCAGGAAAACCATGTAATTTCGGGCAAACACATGTTACAGTCGGGGAAAAGTCATCTCATATTCTGACAAAATCCTATCAATTCCAATTCAGCCAACAACATTTTGCTTTGCTTGTCAGGTGAAAATTTTGAAAGGAAAACGATTCGGGCAAGGTATAACAACCGTACAAACAGCTAAGCTCTTTCTAATCTTACACTCAATATTTAGTACCTCACAAGATATTTATTTTTCTTCTCAACCATGTTGTTTAATTTGGTTGGCCAGGGTAAAATATAATAACTCCTTCATCATTTGAGGTATCCACTAGGTGTGGCCCTGTTATGTCAATGTCAATGCAATGAGTTAGTGAATATCATTATGCGTTTGGGTCAAACTAAGTTATTAATGAATGAAATCAAATAATGTAGGCTTAGGCATAGGTCTGTCATAACTATGTAGAAAGAACAGTCTATTACGAACAAAATCTGAATTTTCTGCGTTTGAAGGGTAGATGCGAAAAGATATCATACACTTGGATTTATTGATTTCAGGGATAATTCACTTTCTGCTTCTGCTTCTGCTTCTGCTTCTGCTTCTGCTTCTGCTTCTGCTTGTTTCTGCACAAACGCCTGGTGTGGCTATCCCGTATATTTGCGCAAATGGAGCAATCGGATGCAAAGCTCATCAAGTTGTTTACATTGCCTCAATATATGTGTTTTCCAGTAAGTTCTTAAATCTTTGTAGAGCTGGGGCACAACGGTAGTCATCCGGGAGTTTGCTCCATGTGGGTATTTTTATTGGATAAAGAGACTGCTGGTCTCCTATGTGCTGCAGGGTGATTTCCATCATTTATTCTATAACTTGATATATTGCTGGGGACCAGTCCATGGGTTTCTTTATTTTGTTTGTCGCTCGACTAGTAACTGACTAGCTTAAAGCTAGTCCAGATGGTGCCCAGTTGGACTAGTTTGATGTTAGTCCAGTCAGCTGGACTAATGTAAAATTAGTCCATCTGGCTGGACTAACTTGGTAAGACTAGTCGAGCCTGCTAGACCAACCTCAAACTAGTCCAACCAGCTATGCAAATCCAATGGTACCCAATGGAAATATTGCATCTTGAACGATATTGCCGACGGATGTTCACACAAAGTTAGGCCGACACTCCCGGGGAGACATCTGATGGATATCCGTATGATCGAGCTGATGAGCCAGTGCATTAAAAAAATGTCTCAAAAAACGTATTTTGGTAATCTTTTCCATTTCTAAATGTTTTGATATTCTACTTACATGATTGCATGGCGTTTGAAAGCTGAACAGAAAAAAAATGAACCCCAAAACAATGAAAAAAACTGCGCAAAATATCGGTAAATTTCGATCGCAGCGGTGATGCTAGCCGGGTAACTGAAGTTAGCCAGCGAGCCGGGTAACTGAAGTTAGCAACAAATCGGGTGAAACTTTTTGACATGGGTCGTAGCTAGTCGGTCGTCCGACACAGCGGATTTATAAGCTAGTCCAGACTTGGCAAGACATGAAATGTAGTCAAGCAAGCTGGACTAACCAGCCGGGCTAGTTTAAGGTTAGTCCAGCCAGCGCCTGACTAAATTAGGTTTTCAGTGTAGGGTACAAATATTATTTATATAAGGATGCCATATCAAATTAGGATCTATTATTACGCCTAGAAGTTTGACTAAATCGTTTTGCACAATAGTGTTTTTTTGTGTTTTTTTTTTGTGTTTTTTTTTGGTGGGGGGGCTTAAATTCTTATTGGAAAAAAAGGTAATCATTACTAACTGAAAGAATATTTTGTACAAGCATAGCCATGGTGTAAGCACTACTTTTTGAATTATTCACAATTAAAATTGTACAGTTTTATTTGACACCCAGTATTTACAAGGTGGTATGTATTAATAAACACATTGCATACTTTTGTATTACGAAGGGTGAGCTATATAGTAGGGGAGGAATAGGGGGGTCCCATGCACCCAAAAGATATATTTTTTTAACCTACATTTTTGTGAACCTGAATGTGTCTAGTTAAAGAATTTTGATGTTAACAAGACCAAATCGTGTCCCATGGGTGTGTTTGGCGGCCATCTTTGACACCATGTTGGAGTTCAACGGAAAAAGTGTAACTAATTTAAGTGTTGAATAACGGGGCCATAACAAGAAAATTGAACATGTATTTAGGGATAGTTGGCAACGAGGGATTATTTTTAAATAATATTACAATTATTAAACCAATTTGAATACGTAATTTAGCGATGATCGTGGTGGCCATCTTGAATTTTGACAAAAAAAGACGATTTTCTAATATATGTCTTGGAATATATCTAATAAAAATACTAATAGACACGATTGTTCATGGAATGCATCATGGAATATTTGATCAATATGTTCTAGTTCATAATTCAATCATATAAATTCAAATAGGGGGTCTTGGCCGCCATTTTGTACCACTCTTGGCCACCATGTTGGATTTCATTGAAATTGCTTATGTCTGAAGTAGGGTCATATAAAGACATATTAACATATTTTATATGGGTGAAATTGTAAAGAGGGATAAGTTTAATGTATAGCCATCTTGGATTTTGGTGAGAAAAAAAAATATGTTCATATATCTTGTAAGATAAATGAAATAAAACAGAAAATACAAAACAAATAAACATGGTTTTTGATAATTTCGCAACTTGTAAACATCCCGTTTACAAGATATAATTTAAGTTATGTGTATGCCTGCCATCTTGGCAGCCATCTTGGATTTTAATGAAAAAATCTAAATGTACGGTAAATAAATGATCTTTCAAAATAAGTACCGTAAATTCAAGTCAAACAATCACATTTTCTGTATGCCGTTTATTGATGTATGATCTCAGAATATACAACCCCACAGTCATGCGCGTTTTGGTAGGCAGTTTGGCGGCCATCTTTAACTTAACCGATCTCCAATCATCTGCTTTAGCAGATCATTTGCAGATTGTTGCCGTGCCTTAAAATACATGTACATCGGACATGTGAATTGCCTGAAGGTGGGCTGAGTGGAGTCAGATCCCTCTGGAAATTTGGAACCGACCATAAACGTATACTGGGCCAAGAGCCCAGAGTGTATCCACATTCAGTTAAAGCTTTACCTTCAGCGAACGTGCCATAATTCTCTTGTACAAAGGAGGTGTCCAATAACGGTTGGTGGCATCACAGTTAGGTTTCACCACCTGTAGCATGATTCCACCTGTGCCGTTTACTCCATTTTGATTCATGCAAGGTTGTCATTATGTTGCTATATGTAATTTATCATTATTTCATCCTCATGGATAATGACTTCCAGGGAGTCATCTTATCCATGGCAGGATTCAAAACTTACATGTACGTCTAACCCCTGTATCACAAATGCATACGCACTGACCATGCTGACCCACACCAAGCCAACAAGGTGTGCAAGAGCCTGTGATAATTGTGTAGATGACACTCCTAAGCCACCTCAGCAAGAGAATACAAATTTAATCCACAAGGTCACTGATGTAATACCTTATGAACGTGTAAGGTGAGGACCTGTTCGCATATGTTTGAATGTCAATGATTGCACATTACTGATCAGCGACCATGATGCAGAAACACCTCTAGATGGGACTGTACCGGACTGGCAGTATCACCACCTGCCACACCAATGGCCTTAACCATGTTAACAATTTATTGTAAAAAGATGTCTAAACAGCACATGTCATGAAACATCACATGATTTCTTACTCCTAGGCCTGCCTACAAATGGAGAGGGTCTAAATGACAATGACTCATTGATACTGACGCGAGACTCAAAAGAGGAGCACAGGCTGAAACCTATATACACAAAAATGGCAACAAGTACACACTCATAACCCTGGAATCAAGTTAGAAGAAGACACTGCGAAGTCATCTGTGAATAAGATCCTGATTCTACATTGGCGGTTATCGTGAGAAAAGAGGTGTAAGACAGACCGGTCGACTGATAATACTGGCAGTGACCATGAGTGACCAAGACTACCGCTATTCCACACGGGCCTTCTTTTCAATCAAATGGTTTTACAATGGCAACAAGGATGCATTAAAATGAAATCAGGTTCAATGAGACCTGAGTTACAGATGTTGAACTAAAAGACCACCATTATTATTGATTCGGAACATGAAACATACACAAAAACAAGGGAAAACATGCCAGAAATCTAGATCAAATTCCAATCTATCGCGGCCCTAGCTGCACTCTACATCATACAACTGAACTTGGGTTGTTACGTTTCATCATGGGTCTGTCCTGGGACCTATCCTATTCACCATTCACACTTAACCTAGGGACATTGCAAAGCATCACAACGTGAGTTATCATCTCTACGGAGACGATACTCCACTCTAAGTTGCCTTCATGCCATGGCGTTTCAGACCTTGCTACATGCCACAAGATCTAGGACTGTTTGACTGAGATGCAGATGTGGATGGACAGCGATTTCCTGAAACTGAACCATAATAAAACATACATTCAACTGTCCTAGAATACATTCAAGACATGTTGATTGAAGAACACTAGATAACTGTCAGGCTTCCGCTCCTTGCATGTGATCCCTTGTAGCTGTGTTTCATGTGCCGAATCAATCATAGCTGGAGTCTTTTTGATGCAACATCTGTCACTGAGGTCTCATTGAACCTGATCTCATCTTAAAGGGGTAGTTTAGTTTTGGTAGAGAGGGCGCTGCAGATCACAATTTTATTGTGAGGTAATGAAAAACTGAGTGTCGAATTTGAGAGAACATGCAATTTTAATGGCAGAATAAACTTTATTTGGTCAAAATCGACCCAGAAACGGCTGAAATATCAATAAATATATCTGATCTTATAATTATTTGGGGCCCAAATAATTAGATGATTTTTAGAAAAAAAATAAAAAAATGCTTGCACTTTTTCAAAAATTTTCAAAAGCATTTTTTAAATAGTTGTTGATGATCTCGCTATTTAATCATTATATCAATAAAACATCACATGCATACTTTTGTATGAAAAATGGTTGAAACCAATGCCTTTTTAAAAAGCGCCCTCTTGTGTTTCAATGGCTCTTTTTGAATGATAACAGGCTGTTTACTTAGTCGTTTGGAATTTTGTATACCCTTCGAGCATGGTGGAGTTATAACTATTAGTTTATAATATTACTGTGCAGGTTTTGGCTACTTAAGTTCAGCCTTACCAAAACTAAACTACCCCTTTAATGCATCCTATTCTAGACCATTTGCTTGAAGAGAGCTAGGCTTGTCCAAAAGATCGTTAATATTGGTCACTCATGGCCACTGTCAGCATGATCCGTCTACCAGTTCGTCTTACACCTCTCATCTTGAAGGATCGTTCCAATGGTCTGATAGGTCACAATAACCGTCCACGTAAAAGCAGGATCTTGTTCCCAGATGGCTCCATCTCCAGGGATAGGAGTGTGTTCTTTTTGTCACATTTGTGTAGGTTTCAGCCTTGAATTTTCCCAGACGGTGATGCCATCCTGGATGTACTCCACTTTAGGGTCTCTCGACAGTGAATTGTTAGTGTCTTGGACGATGAAGATCACTAAAGATGCTTTGTTCTGCCTACAGAAATAGCATTACACCAATGAGCCATTGTTCATAGACCCTCTCAATTGATAGGCAGAGCTAGGAGTTAGAAATCATGTGATGTTTCATGTGATTTTCGGACATCCTTATATAATGCATTGCTAAGACCATTCATGTGACAGGTTGTGAAGTCATTGACCAACCAATACGTTCCCATGATACTAGAGGCGTTTCTGTATCTTGGTCGCTGATCATGAAATCGTTGACATCCAAACAGCTGCCAACTGGTTTTCACCAGTCCTCACGCGTCTATCATCTATTGGACACCTCATTTGTACAAGAGAAGTATATTATGGCACTTTCGCTGAAGGTAAAGCTTTAGCAGAAGGTGGATACACACTCGGCTCTTGGCCCAGTAGCCTACATATTTACATTCGGTTCCAAATTTCCAGAGGGATCTGACTTCACTCAGTCCACCTTCAGCATGTTCAGGCAATTTACATGCCTGATGTATTTCAAGGCATGGCAAAAGTCTGCCATGCTCTGCTAAAGCAGATGATTGGAGATCGGTTAAATCAAAGATGGCCACCAAGGTGGCTACCAAATCCAGAATTGGGGGTTTTATAATTCTGACATCATGTTTCAATGCTATATCTATCAATAACTATCATACAAAAAATGTGATAATTGGACTTGAATGCACGGTACTTATTTAGAAAGATAATTTATGTACATATACAATTTTTCATTAAAATCCAAGATGGCTGCCAAGATGGCAAGCATACAATTAACTTATATTATACTTTTTAATCATCCCTAGTTGCGAAATTATAAAAAAGCATGTTAATTTGTTTTGTATTTTCTGTTTATTTCATTCAATCCCAAAAGATGTACAAAAATATGTTTTTTTTCACCATAATCCAAGATGGCTGCCGAATTATGCATTCAAATTAATTGAATTATTATAATTATAATTAAACTAATCCCTCGTTGCCATTTCACTCATATAAAAAAGTGTTAATTTGTCTTTGTATGAATGACCCTACTTCAAGCATAAGTAATGTACACGTATTTCAATGAAATCCAACATGGTGGCCAAGAGTGGCACAAAATGGCGGCCAAGACCCCCTGTTTGAATTTATATGATTGAATTATGAACTAGAACATATTGATCATAATATTCCATGATGCATTTCATGAACAATCATGTCTATTAGTCTTTTTATTAGATATATTCCAATACATATATTAGAAAATCGTCCTTTTTTGTCAAAATCCAAGATGGCCACCACGATCATGGCTAAATTACGTATTCAAATTGGTTTAATAATTGTAATATTATTTAAAAATAATCCCTCGTTGCCAACTATCCCTAAATACATGTTCAATTTTCTTGTTATGGCCCGTTATTCAACATTTAAGTTAGTTACACTTTTTTCCATTGAACTCCAACATGGTGTCAAAGATGGCCGCCAAACACACCCATGGGACACGATTTGGTCTTGGTTAACATCAAAATTCTTTAACTAGACACATTCAGGTTTACAAAAATGTAGGTTAAAAAAATATATCTTTTGGGTGCATGGGAACCCCCCATTCCGACTATACTAATAGCTGAGCTATATAAAGCCCTTGTGCTGGTGTTCGTCTCCGAAAACTCATGATTGTCAGGAGCTTTGATTGTAAACCTGACACAAACCCGAAGGATTAGAAATCAATTATATGCGAGGAATCACCGAATTGATGAAACTTTTTGTAAATTCAAACAAAAGGACGAATAGGGAAAAGGGGGTTTAAGGAACGAACGTCATCTCAACAGCTTTCTAATATATACGCCAGCTGGCAGAGTACCGGCCTAGCAAGTATGATATGTTGCATGATGTCC
Organism: Echinarachnius parma; assembly: GCA_037951105.1. Taxonomy (NCBI): domain Eukaryota; kingdom Metazoa; phylum Echinodermata; class Echinoidea; order Clypeasteroida; family Echinarachniidae; genus Echinarachnius; species Echinarachnius parma. Next base: position 11,143 of record JBAMJV010007448.1, read on the forward strand.
CTTTATAGTTACGAATAAATCTTTTCAAATAAAATATATATTGTTGTGATCTGATTTGTGGTCTCATATGTCTGAATACGGTAAGAAAAGCCATGTTGAATGGCCAATCTATGAGCGAAAGTGCAAAACGATATTGGTTCACTCATCGTACTGACGTTGTACGCAGTTATAACTTTCCAGTAGATAATTAAAAATCCGAACACTTCAATCGGAAATATCTTTTAAACGAAAGGGATCTTCAAAATACAGAAACTGTTCCATGCTTCTATTAGTAATACCAATAAAGTAAGTTATGAGATAGCCATATAGAGTTCTAATAAGTAAGATTTGTGGATTTGAACAATATTGCTCGATCCCTTTAAATGAATAAAGAAAGATCGATGTAATTTCAAACAGCTGTGCATGCATGTATCACAAACAATAATCAATGCATTGAACCACATATGCTGTTTAAATGTGACTTTTAAAATTGGGCCTTTAATCATTCTGTGCTCATTCAGCCATGAACCCCGCCTCCCACACCTATATGGTATAATGATATAGTGGATCACCAGGCGCAAATAATATAGTCTAGGTTCTATACTCTTATAATCGCGTAACCCCCATATATATGTACGCCAGAGTATAGGTAAAGTTGGCAATAGCTCCGCCCATCGCGAGTGATAGACAGCGCACCGACTGTGTTGAAGGTTCAGATCGTAGTCTGTGTATTGCATACCAAATAACAAATGTCAGCCGAAGATCTTCACTTCAAACCTAGTAGTTTATTGTAAAACACTTGTAATCAATGTTGTGTTCTCTTTTTATACACCCACTAATGAAAAACATTATCATTTTACTATGGGATTCTCACTTTGTTCATTATTTTGTTATTCACAGAGTACAAAGTCCATAATGCAACTCATATTGAAGACTAATGCCCGCCCTGAAAATCCACTCGAATTCCCTCGCCTTGCCAAGTCTGCCTATACTCTGTTTCCGTAGATCCACCGGGCGTACAGATGCACCGGGTTACATGGGGGTAAGGTGTATAAAACAGAGTATATAACCTAGACTACAACAAATACAATCAAATGTTTTGCCTCAGTTACGATGAAAAATATTACCCACTACAACAGTTGTCGGAGGGCATAGTCCAGAACTTCAAACCCGGCAGATTTGGAATATCAGTGGTGTTTTTGTGTGTGCACTTTGTGCTATTAATAACTCTATATTCTTAACCACGGATTTCATTCATACAGAAAACAAATGTAGCTAAAAAGTTTGTTCAACTTTGGTCATGTTGAAAAAATACATCTCCATTTCAGTTATTTAATGAACATTTTCAAATGGTTTTCAAAATTTGGTAAACAAAATAGTCACAGATAATTATAATACGCTTTCCCCCTCTAACCAATAAGGCTTGCGGACAAAACTCGTTGTACACTGTTCCTTTAGCGCCAAAACTAGAACGAAAAAACACGCTGTTTCCCAAACCGCTTTACTTCCGATTAGGCGAAGGGACAAAGATCCCCATTAAAAGTTTATACCAAGTATATTTAATTAGAACAATAACTCAGAGATCACCCCACATCAAATATGACGTTCGAAATGGCAGCCGTTTTGACTTGCACTAAATAATTGTCAAACATCTAGCAAATGGCGACTAAAATCAGCATGATTTCGATCACCTGGAAAACTAACAAATTATGTTATAATTGCCAGACAAGTTACTACCTATATGCGC